>WAAB01025648.1:0-35857 GCA_013389865.1 Piaya cayana | reverse complement strand
AAAAAAAAAAAAATATTTACTGCTCTAACATTTCACAGTGACAGTTTTTAATGTGTCCAATTTCTTCTAAAAGAAAATTTGTGAAATGCATATAGGAAATAACTACTTTGATTTAAAAAAATAAAATACAAAATGTGCAGGATATCCTTGTCACCAGCAAAGTAAGAAGTCTAAATTAGAATGTATTTAAAAGCAAAAAAGAAATCTTCCCTAAAACTAAATTAAGAATGCTTGCAGGAACACCATTGCAGTTTCCTTTACTTACACAGAGAACTAAGCAATTTTATTCCTTTCCATCAGGAGACAAATAATTACATTGAGCTACAAAGTATTATAAAGTATCATCTCCTGTTTCACTCAGATGAACACAATTGCATAAACCTAAAGCTTTAATTGAATGGATTCATCATACCCCCCATCACAGACATGTGCTCTCATTCCAAGCCACTGTGATGCTGAACCACCAAAGCTCAAGCACACAGGTAGGCATGTTTCTGACTGCTTTCCAGGAATTTGCAAGGACATGGGACGTAGGCATAAAACACCTGACGGTGCTTTTAAAATGTCAGCAGATCATGGTCAGCCCTTCTACTTCACAGGTTTACCCACCAGCTATTGTTAAGAAATACACATTGTCATTTTCCAATTTTTTTTTTCAAGCAGAAAGATAAAAGAACTTCTCCATTCACTAGAACTCTTCTTATCTTTTTGATAAAGTACTAGATTAAATTAGTTTACCAAATACATGATTTAATTCCTTACAGAGTATGCACATGTATATATACTTTCCTCCATTTTCTTACACTCCAGTTTTCTATTTTGATGACTACCTATTTCCTTCATGATGCACAATCCAATTTCTGAAGAATATTAAATAATAACTTATTGGTGACAGTAAATTACTAAAAATGACACTATAATTATCTTGTTCTGATGCTTTTTATGCTCCATTCTTTATTATTATGACCATATTGCTTTATTCCATTTTTTTCAAAGCTAATATTTATATTGCACTCCATCTGAAAAGTCTTTCATACAGATCTAGTTAATAAAGAATAATTGGTTATGTCATATTACAGTCCTTGCAACATGTAATCCTACTTGGTTAGAAAAACTAATTGAAACACCTTAAAAAAAGAAATTATTCCTACTCATTGGAACACACTAACTCAGACGGAGGTTCATTATGTTGAAAAATGTAAAATCAAATTTATTATTTTAAAGGTATCTCACTTCCTGAGTAAATAGAAGAATTCCTGTTTGGTAAGCTGAATCTCGAGTATATTTATGAGACAAAATTGGAATCATTGATATTTGCCATCAAGCTGTCATTTTAACAAAAAGGTCAGTAACAACAACCAGTAAGATTACAGTCTTCAAGTTGTGTTGGAAATACATTTAAGTATATATATTAGCTGTTCAATGTCTTCATAAATGACCTAGATGAAGGCATCGAGTGCACCCTTAACAAGTTTGCACCCTTAACACTAAGCTGGGTGGAAGTGTCAATCTGCTGGAGGGTAGGGAGACTCTGCAAAGGGATCTGAACAGGCTGGACCGCTGGGCTGAGTCCAATGGCATGAGGTTTAACAANAGGAGAGGGACCTGGGGGTGTTGGTCGACAGCCGGCTGAACATGAGCCAGCAGTGTGCCCAGGTGGCCAAGAAGGCCAATGGCATCTTGGCTTGTATCAGAAATGGTGTGACCAGCAGGTCCAGGGAGGTTATTCTCCCTCTGTACTCGGCACTGGTGAGACCGCTCCTTGAATCCTGTGTTCAGTTCTGGGCCCCTCACAACAAGAAGGTAAATTGTTGTAAGATTGTTGTAAATGCACTTCAGCTGAGCTGCCAAGCCTTCCATCCTCTCAGAGGGAACAGTGTTTGTCCCCAATTGCCAAGTTACTCTAGTAGCTTGTACCAGAGTGCCTGCATCTCCTTTACTGCTCTGAGGTGCATTCTCCCTCATTTTCTCTGTGGTGATGTGCTGCTGGAAGTGTTTAAAGCATGGGCGGATGAGGTGCTGAGGGTCATGGTTTAGTGTTCAATAGGAACAGTTGGACTCGATTATCCAGTGGGTCTCTTCCAACCTGGTTGTTCTATGATGCTGTGATTTATCTTCTTCTTCCATCCACCAATCTTTCCCTACAATTGTATCAAGACTTTTTTTCTCCCTTCTCTGTTTTTTTTCAAATGATGATAGAGAATTACTTAGCAAAACCTTGAAAACCATCTTTGCCTCTCTCCCACAAATGTATGTATGTTCAACAGCTGTAATTTTGCTTCCAGTGAAATTAATTGGATATTATAAGAAAGAAAAAGTGTGTACAGTGGTCTGGTAAAGTTTTACTAATAAACGATTAGTAGACTAACAGAGAACTACAGTAAGAACGATGCAGACATTTTGATGAAACCTGCCTTTCTGTTTCTGTTCCTTTACACTGTTCTCTCCACATGAGCTTCTTTACTTAGTAATCATAAATCCTAACTGAAAAGATTTTCCCAACACAGCCACATTATTTTTTACTTTTTCATTTCCAGAATAAACCCATTATCTTTTTAATATTTGTTGCATTGAAGGTTCCATTTATAAACAGGAATTCAATAACAAGCATGAAGTAGTCTAGGTGTGTGGGCAACAAATGTATGTAGCAAACCAGTAATAAATTTGATCATCAGTATTATCAGTTTGTTTATCATGGCCACAAATGCAAAGAATACTCGACAAGATTCCAAAATGGTAGCTCAATATTAAACAAAACAGAAGATACAGCTCATAAAAAGTAGTAACCCCAGGGCCTCGGTTGCATAACCTTATTTTTTGCATACTTGACAACTGGTATTACAAATATTTGCTTTTTTATGTTTTGCATGTATTATATCAAAAACTCTTCCAAACACTCAAGCTGATTTTCAACATTTGCTATCAAAAAACAGGGCAGAAACATAAAATAGCTTTCCCTGTGTTATCCTTACAAAGTTAAAAAGGACTCACTCTTTACTTTGGAGAGTTTAAGGTAAGAATATGTTACAGATGGTGTAACTTTTAGAATGGTTTCTCTCAGCTGTGAAATGAGATCTTTCCAGAGGGAATGATTCTTCACTGCCTAGAAATGGTTCTGTCAAGACCAGAAAAATATCTGCCTCTGGGTTCATTGGAAAAATTGAGGAACTTTAAGAGTAATGTAGAGAAAAGCACCGCATTTTTATGAACATTACTAAGTGTAGGTGAGGGATAGGAGGGTGGGTAGCTCAAATGTTTTAGTTTGGGCTTTAAAAATTAAGCTACACTCAGAGATTAAAATGATGGATAAATCCAGAAATGGGGCTACAAATATTATACTAACAAAGACTAACAGAGCTTCTTCACAATGGGGGATGCTCTTGTTCCTCAGGCTCAGCTAAGAGCATCTCATATGCTCTTCTGTGGGACAGCGGTTTCCTATGGCACCAAGTCACAGAAACCTACACCAAACCACTCCTGGCTATGAAAACCATCAAACTTGAGGGAAAACACATGCTAGGATCCAGACTTAGTCTCCATCCTGGCAACATGGACTAGCTGAACAAAACATGGCAGCCACATGAGCGTCATCTACAGTATCATCTCTAACAGTGGCCCAGTTGGTAAAGGCAAGCCCACAAGAAAATTATCTAAAAGAGCATACTGTAAATCAGCACGAATTTTCAGCATGATGAAGTAGAAAACACAACAGAGAAAGTATTCATCCATTCATTATACAAGTGGAATAAAAAAAAAACCTATAAAACCACCACAAAGACATCTACATGTTCCTACATTATATTGATTATAATAGATCAGCCTCTGTCACAGATAAAATGAAAACAGGAATGAAAAAGGGAGATTAGAAGAGCAAGGCACTCATGCTTTATTATGATACAGTGATATTGCAAAACTGCAATGACTGAAACATTAAATAGACCAAAATGACAGCATCTAGTAGATTCACAAGGGAAAAAAAAAATAAACAAAGCACATTTTTTCCTCAAGCTTGCTTTCCTGATGGACTAAGGCAAACTGAAGCACCAGAAGCAATCTAGGTGAGGTATCTACTAGCCCCTCTTGAGTTAAGTTACTCTCAGGAGCTCCACAGAATCACAGAATGGTAGGAGTTGGAAGAGACCTCTGGAGGTCATCTAGTCCAGCCCCACTGCTAAATCAGGTTCACCAACAGCAGATTGCACAGAAATGCATCCAGGTGGGTTTTGGATATCTCCACAGAAGGAAATTCTACAACCTCCCCATGGCAGGTGGAACTTCCTGTGCTCCAGTTTGTGCTCATTGCCACTGGGCACCACTGAAAAGATTCTGGCCACATGTTCTTGGCACTCACTCTTAGATAAGCACTGATAAGATCTTCTCTCAGTCTTCTCCAGGCTAAGCAGACCCAGACCTTTTCTAATTAGAGAGATTTTTCAGTCCGCTAACCATATTTGTGGCCTCTACTGGACTCTGTAGTACTTCCTTGTCTTTCTTGAGCTGGAGAGCCCCAAAGTGGACACAATACTCCATATGGGACCTCACTGGGGCAGAGTAGAGGAGGAGGATAACTTTCCTCAGCCTAGTAGTTACACTCTCCTCAACACCCCTCAGAATGCCACTAACCTTTTTGGCCATCAGGGCACATTGATGACTCATCAACAACTTTTTTTCCACCAGGACCCTCGAGTTCTCCTATGCAGGGCTACCTTCCAGCAGGTCCACCCCTTACCTGTACAGGTGAATAAGGGTTATTCCTCCCTAGGTACTTACTTTTCTTGAACTTCATCATGTTCCTCTCTGCTCAGCTCACTAGCCTGTTCAGCTCTCACAGAATGGCAGCAAAGCCTTCTGATGTATCAATGACTCCTTTCACTTTTGTATCACCAGTAAACTTGCTGATGACTTGCTCCCTCTTAATCAAGGTCTTCGAAGAATATATTGAACAACATTGGACTCAATATTGACCCCTGTGGAAGACTGGTAGCTGCAGGCTTCCAACTAAAACCTGTGCTGCTACTCAAATCCCTTTGAACTCTGCCATTTATCTAGTTCTCAATCCATCTCACTATCCACTCATCTAACCCCACTTCCTAAGCTTACCTATGAGGATGTTATGGGAAAGAGTGTCAAAAGCCTTGTTGAAGTCAAAGTAGACACTATCCATTGCTCTCCTCTCTTCTACCCATCCAGTCATGCTGTCATAGAAGACTGTCAGCTTGGTCAAACATTATTTCCTCTTGGTGAATCCATGTTGACCACTCCTGATAACTATCTTTTCTGTCAGATGCTATTTCCTCAGGCACCACTCCTGTTCTCCGTGACCTTTTGAAGATAATGGAGAGTGTCTTAGCAATAATATCTAACAGCTCCCTCGGAAGTCATGGAAGCATTCCACAGGGGCCCATGGATTTTTGTGTGTCCATTTTGCCTAAATAAATTAATCTCTAATTAAATCCTCCTCGACCAACAGAGTCTCTTAAATTCTCCAGACTCTCTCTATTCCCTCCAGGTTCTGGGATTCTTGAGGGCTGGCCTGAGCAGTAAAGACTGAAGCAAATAAGGCATTCAGGAAATCCACCCTCTTTGTATTCTCCATCATCCAGGCACCCACTTTATTCAGTAGCAGGCCCACAATATCCTTAGTCTTCCTTTTGCTGCTAAAGAAGAGTTCTTTTTTGTCCTTGACATCCCTTGACAGATTGAACTCCAAGTGGTCCTTAGCCCTCATCATTTCATCTCTGCATACTCTGATAACGTTCCTGTATTCCTCTCAGGTGACCAGCCCCCTTTTCCACTCTCCATAAACTTCCTTCTTCCATTTGAATCTCTCCAGAAGCTCTTTGCTCATCTATGTAGATCTCCTGCCTNCACCACAAAGACATCTACATGTTCCTACATTATATTGATTATAATAGATCAGCCTCTGTCACAGATAAAATGAAAACAGGAATGAAAAAGGGAGATTAGAAGAGCAAGGCACTCATGCTTTATTATGATACAGTGATATTGCAAAACTGCAATGACTGAAACATTAAAAAGCCCAAAATGACAGCATCTAGTAGATTCACAAGGGAAAAAAAAAACCAAAACATATTTTTTTCCTCAAGCTTGTTTCCCTGATGGACTAAGGCAAACTGAAGCACCAGAAGCAATCTAGGTGAGGTATCTACTAGCCCCTCTTGAGTTAAGTTACTCTCAGGAGCTCCACAGAATCACAGAATGGTAGGAGTTGGAAGAGACCTCTGGAGGTCATCTAGTCCAGCCCCACTGCTAAATCAGGTTCACCAACAGCAGATTGCACAGAAATGCATCCAGGTGGGTTTTGAATATCTCCACAGAAGGAAATTCTACAACATCCCCCAGGCAGGCGGAACATCCTGTGCTCCAGTTTGTGCTCATTGCCACTGGGCACCACTGAAAAGATTCTGGTCACATGTTCTTGGCACTCACTCTTAGATAAGCACTGATAAGATCTTCTCTCAGTCTTCTCCAGGCTAAGCAGACCCAGACCTTTTCTAATTAGAGAGATTTTTCAGTCCGCTAACCATATTTGTGGCCTCTACTGGACTCCGCAGTAGTTCCTTGTCTTTCTTGAGCTGGAGAGCCCCAAAGTGGACACAATACTCCATATGGGACCTCACTGGGGCAGAGTAGAGGAGGAGGATAACTTTCCTCAGCCTGGTAGTTACACTCTCCTCAACACCCCTCAGAATGCCACTAACCTTTTTGGCCATCAGGGCACATTGATGACTCATCAACAACTTTTTTTCCACCAGGACCCTCGAGTTCTCCTATGCAGGGCTACCTTCCAGCAGGTCCACCCCTTACCTGTACAGGTGAATAAGGGTTATTCCTCCCTAGGTACTTACTTTTCTTGAACTTCATCATGTTCCTCTCTGCTCAGCTCACTAGCCTGTTCAGCTCTCACAGAATGGCAGCAAAGCCTTCTGATGTATCAATGACTCCTTTCACTTTTGTATCACCAGTAAACTTGCTGATGACTTGCTCCCTCTTAATCAAGGTCTTCGAAGAATATATTGAACAACATTGGACTCAATATTGACCCCTGTGGAAGACTGGTAGCTGCAGGCTTCCAACTAAAACCTGTGCTGCTACTCAAATCCCTTTGAACTCTGCCATTTATCTAGTTCTCAATCCATCTCACTATCCACTCATCTAACCCCACTTCCTAAGCTTACCTATGAGGATGTTATGGGAAAGAGTGTCAAAAGCCTTGTTGAAGTCAAAGTAGACACTATCCATTGCTCTCCTCTCTTCTACCCATCCAGTCATGCTGTCATAGAAGACTGTCAGCTTGGTCAAACATTATTTCCTCTTGGTGAATCCATGTTGACCACTCCTGATAACTATCTTTTCTGTCAGATGCTATTTCCTCAGGCACCACTCCTGTTCTCCGTGACCTTTTGAAGATAATGGAGAGTGTCTTAGCAATAATATCTAACAGCTCCCTCGGAAGTCATGGAAGCATTCCACAGGGGCCCATGGATTTTTGTGTGTCCATTTTGCCTAAATAAATTAATCTCTAATTAAATCCTCCTCGACCAACAGAGTCTCTTAAATTCTCCAGACTCTCTCTATTCCCTCCAGGTTCTGGGATTCTTGAGGGCTGGCCTGAGCAGTAAAGACTGAAGCAAATAAGGCATTCAGGAAATCCACCCTCTTTGTATTCTCCATCATCCAGGCACCCACTTTATTCAGTAGCAGGCCCACAATATCCTTAGTCTTCCTTTTGCTGCTAAAGAAGAGTTCTTTTTTGTCCTTGACATCCCTTGACAGATTGAACTCCAAGTGGTCCTTAGCCCTCATCATTTCATCTCTGCATACTCTGATAACGTTCCTGTATTCCTCTCAGGTGACCAGCCCCCTTTTCCACTCTCCATAAACTTCCTTCTTCCATTTGAATCTCTCCAGAAGCTCTTTGCTCATCTATGTAGATCTCCTGCCTCCTTTGCTTGATTTCTTACTCTTAGGAATGCACTGATCTTGAGCTTGGAGGAAGTAGTCCTTGAATATTGACCAGCTCTCATGAACTGCCCCTGCCACCTTCTAGAGCCTGAACCCTTGGTATTCCTCCAAGTAGGTCCTTGAAGAGGTCAAAGTCAGGTCTCATGAAGTCCAGAGCTGTAATCCTGCTTATTGCCCTGCTTCTATCATATTTCAATCTTTATATTGTTTTCATTTTTCGGCACCCCTGCAGTACAGAGTTAGCTGCATCAGTACACTAAACATAAGGCATTGTGCCATTTTCATTTTGGTCAAAAGTAAGAGCATATGGCTGTTACCTATACTGTGGAAAGAACAAAAATAATTCATCGTAATTCACATATTTTTCTATACATATGATAATTTTCAAAAAATAAAGCCTAAACCATTCTTCAAGTAGAATCTCTACTTTTCTCTTTTTGTACCTATTTTAGTAAGATTATCTTCCTATATGACTTTTCTGTAGGCAAAGTTACAGCACATGTACACATCTAAGCAGATAAAACATGACATACTTGCTGTGCTGTTTATTTTGATTCATGTTAATTAAACATCTTCAACAGGGTGCATTGAAAATAAGTTCCAAGCTATAACCATTGTTTTTCAGAAGCAGGGCAATAATAAACTCTGCCAATCCTTTCACCAAAACATGCTATTAGAAATATGCAAAGAAATGTTTGTAAGAGAGAAGGAGTAACAGGGGATAGAACAGACAAACACAAACAGGCACATAAATATACAGGCTTAATATTCAGTCCAGATTTCTATTTTAATTTTAAAGTGCTCCAACCCTTGATTGAGCACAAGGAATAGGAGCAATTTGACAGATGTATCTGTAACAAAAGTAATAACAGCCAGATCTTGCTGCCTCTGTTTGACTGACAGTTCACTTACCTGTCTTCTATTTTTTTGCTTTCTCCAGTATTTCATGTTTTGTACTGCATGTTTTGCCTGAGTGTAAGAGCGCACAGTCAGGAAACAATTTCTCTGATGATATTACATGAAGCAGATAAAATGCTAGGCTTTTCTGAGTGGCCTGAAACTTAATTTGTGCAGCTTGTGAACCGTGTAGTGGTACATGGCACAGGCAGTTCTACTCAGCTTCTGACTTACTTCCATCTCAGTCCCCCGGCTGTAGTTATATACAGTCTTATGTGCCTCATATCACTGTTGGGTATTCTTGAAGTAGATTAGACTAATAACAGCTGTTGATGAGTTAACATCCTAGCTTGACAACTCCAACTAAAAGAATGGGAAAGTCTCTTGTTTCTGGTAATTTCATACATTTACTTTTTTATTATTATTATTTCATTTGGGCAAATACTAAACAAACAAAAAAAACCCAAACAATGTAAAAACCTGAGGCAAAAAAATGAAATGTCATATTCAGTAGTTTTCTACAGTGATGAACAATTTTATAAAGCTTTACACAATATACAGTTTCTCTAGCTTTGATCATTGGCAGCAGAAGTCAAAACAACTATCCTATAATATAAACATGTGTCTGTGCAGATGTCTTTCAGTTGAGAGAGATATATGCATTGAAAAATGTTTTCCCTTTTCTGCATTCTACATCTTTGATTCTTGTGTGAAATGCAGCATAAATATCTACATAAAAAGACAATTATATGTTTATGTCCAATTTCTGTGCCTCCTAAACTTGTTAGTTCATAATCTCAAATAACTACCCAAAAATTTTGAAAGAATATTCATTATCCTGCCATATTATTAGGTCTCTCTATGTCCCTGTACATGTTTGCATGTTCTTCTACTATCCAGGTAAATAGCTTATAATACATAACATAATTTTTCCTTTTGTACAGATGTGTATCTTAAAGAGGTATCAAAAAATTTAACTTCCATAAATATCATCAACAGAAAGCACTGCATGATTTATAATGGTGCCTTATAGTTACCATCTATAGATTTCAGACCTGGGAGTGCATATTGAGACTGTCACAAACTGAGGAAAATATATACATTTATCTGTCCCATAAAATGGTTAACTTTTATTTCTGGATTCATTTCTTGCCTTTTTTCCTCTTTGTTATATTTATTTCTTTGCTCATCAAGCAAAAGGCTGATGTAGGTTGCTCCAGCCACAAGAAAGGGAGACAAGAAAGATAGTCTTCACTTTATCCAGCTCCCCTCCATACTCTTCCAGCCTACCTTATTTTCCAACACACTTTACAATAATATCTGCTACAAGTTTACATTACAGTAACATCTCACTGCTGAAGAAGGAAATTGTAGTTGACATGGGTCTTGGTCTCTTCTCCCAATTAAAAAGTGCTTGGATGAGAGGAAATGGCCTCAAGTTGGGCCTGGAGAGATTTAGGCTAGATATTAAGAAATATTAGTTCATAGAAAGGGTAATCAAGATTTGGCTCAGGAAGTGGTTGAGTCAACATCCCTGGAAGTATTTAAAAGGTGGGTAGATGTGGTACATAGGGACGTGGCTTTGTGGTGGACTTGCAGTCTTAGGTTTACAGTTGGAGTCTTCTCCAACCTAAATGATATCATGATTCCATGAAAAAACAGTTCGTTTATGACCAATGACACTCAATCTGGCAACTAGAAACATTTCTGAACTATTTACAGTCATCATATTCTGTAGCAAATACGAAGTCTGCCTGAAGCCAGACAAAGCTCAACTGTACGCGGTTGCAGCCCAGAGCTTCAGCCAGTGAAGCAAGTAAAAATTTTATTTATCCTGACAAAGCAAAAAAAGGATAATATTACTGAACATTTATTTATAATTTTCAATTCCATCAAAACAAATTGATTTTGTTTAAAAATAGCAAAGAGGATTACTAGCTGGATTCTTCAATGAGCAAGCTAGATATAAGGATGGATGCAAACTACTTTGTTTAGTAAAGAGAGAAAGGATGTTTTTCTCCTGATGTATCAAGAGAGCTGGATCTAAGATAAAGAGAGTATAAAATACTGACATTGGGATTTCCTAAGAATCAATTTTTCTGAGGAGCTTTTATCTAAAAATCCACAGTTTCATACTTGCAGCAAACATCCTGTGCTTAAAATAAAGGACAGATTGCTCCTACAGTGTTTGATAAATGTTACAATCCCTACAAAAAGGGCTGGATGATGCAGCATAATGACTTTTTTATACACAATTTATGACAGGGACAAATCAAGTTTATGATTCTACATGAATCTTCACCTATGGAAAAAAATTAGGAGACAGGGTCAAGGGGTAAATCATTAATTCAAAAATTTAAAGATTAAAAAGTTGCAATCAAAAGAGAGATCAACTTAAAAATCCCAACCCAACAAACCAAGGATTATATATTGACAAGGGATATGTCAGCTGACAACTAAATGCTGCTTAAGTACATAACAAATCTACTGAGTTTAACTTTAAATGCTTGCATACATATTAGTGCCATTCAAATATTTCAAACTGTTCTACGAGCTCTTGAAAACTCATCAAAATCAGGATAACTATTTATGCTCAATTAAGTCCATTTTTGTTTAAGTCTCTTCTCAGATTTTTCTCATAATGAGAGTGAGATAAAAGCCAAACCAACAAGTAAGGTAAGTTTGTTGTGAATTGTCTGCATAGAGCTTTCTGTCTCTAAAAATAATGGAGATTTGTAAATACAGCCTATAGCAAGTTCCATAATACCCCTACAATATTGTGGATATTTTTGAAAAGCAAATAATAAGTCGACTCATTATCTGTATCAATAGGGGTTTTGTTTGTTTGCCTGGTTTGGGTTGTTTTATTTTTTATTGCTGCTATTTTTGTTTGGTTTTGTTTTAAGCACAACTCAAATATTCAGGCCATGGATCATCCCTGTTTCTTTTCCTCTTCTGGCTGGTGATTGAAATTTTCTTAAAGTCATGCCATATTGACCACATTAAATATAATCTACATATACATACATATATCAATAGTAGGTTATGAACCTGACAAAAAAAAGGTCAGAATATTTAAATAGCTATTAGTTTCCACTATTTAAGGTTCTCCTAAGAAATTTTGAAAGTTACAGATCAACAGCTTTCATAGGAAGAAAGCCCTATAGCTAACTATTAACAGCTGAAAGCAGAATAACTTCAAGGTAATTTTGATGCTCAAGTCACATAAATAGTGTTCAATTGTTACAGTCTAGAGGAATTGAATTTTCTGCTTCACAGGAAACACTGATACTTCATAGTGGTTTCCATCAGTTACTGGAATAAATGGATGTGTGTGTATGTTAATATACAAATAAAATTTTATAAATCTATAAATTTTATAAAATTTTATAAATCTATAATTCTGAAAAAACTCAAGAAGCATTGCGTTCAAAAAAGGTGATGCATTAAGTTTGTAAATTGAGATCGCAATTTTTTTAGCAATACAAAATATTTTATTTTAGGGTTTTTATGTTCTATTTAAACTATACAGACTTCTGGGAAGTCTCAATCTATTTTAAAATAAAGTTTGCTTGACACTCTTGCTAGACTACATTTAGTCATATAATTCCTTTTAACAGCTAATATCAAAGTCTTGTGTTAGAGTTATCACCTTCTTTAACGCCTCCAGTACGTCTCCAAGAGATCCATTCCAGATCCACAGTTACAGAATTTCTAGTTTAATTTTATCCAAAGCAGCTGTTATCCTTAGCTAATGTTGTTATTTTGCCTTCCTCATTTAAAGACCACTGTTATATATATTGGTCTTGATTTAATGATGATAGATAAGGCATGCTTTCCACCTTGCCTTGTAAAATGACTTCTTCAGCTTCTTTCTGATCTTCTTTCTTCGTCCCTATTTCTGCTTAAAGTCATCACTCTTGTGCATGCCTCCTTGAAATACTACAATGCAGTATCTCAAATAAACTCTCATGAGGGCTTCCCTCCAACAGAATCCTAATATATCCTTAGGGAAAACTTGACTTTAACCGACACCGTAATTTCTGCCACAAAGCCACTACCAAAAATTCCTGTTCAACTTTAGTAACTTAAGGGATACGTAATTCCTGTAAGGTCTTGCCAAGGAAACAGAAAAAGTTCTGTTATGTAGGTTTTCTTAAAATATAAACATCCATTTCTTTTTTGAGGGCCATGATTTAGTGTTTGATAGGAATGGTTGGACTAGATGATCCAGTGGGTCTCTTCCAACCTGGTGATTCTGATTCTATGATTTCGTTGTTTGTTGTGTTTACCCACAATCTGCCAATGAAAAGATCATTTATTCTACAAATGTCTAAACTGCATCATAACAAAAACATCAATCTATATAGCATTACTTATTTTTAGGGGTCAAAATTGCTTTAGCTATGTCCAGGCTCAATCTGTCACAAGTTCATCCAGGAGTTACACCAGGTAGCATCTTGCTCTGAACAGCACATTAAAATTCAGCCCTCCTGCTTTAATTATTTCCTAGTTAAAAAGATATGCCAGCCCCATCCACCTCAAGCAATATATAAACAGTTCAGGCAGTGGCACCTGGAAGCTGAAAAATGGCTAAAACGAAGTGAAGGTAAATCTCAGTTCTCACCCCCTTTTTCCCCTAAAACAGGTTGCAGAAATGGGTGGGAGTAATGAAACAGGGTGGGACAGGTACAATTCATGTTTCTAAGGTTTGTTTCCTTATTCCTTTTAAGTTTTAGCGGTAAATTTGTCCCCAACATGTCCAAAAAGCAGATTTCAGAAACCACAAAACCTCAGAGCAGATCTTTCTTTCATACTCAGTTGGCAATTTTGGATGAGAATTTATCAAGTTGTCCTAAAAGCATTTTTTGGATCAGCTTCATGTAATTGCCAGAAGGGTGGAGGTAAGGTTCTTCAGCAGATCAAATGTTTGAGTACGCATACACAGAAGTGGAAAATTAGTGCTAGTCCCTTTGCTTGAGGACAGCTGATGTCACTTCTTTCAGGAGACCATTTTAAGCACTATCATAGAAGAGAAAAAGGCAAGGGTTGGTTAGATATCTCAATTGCTCATCATTACTGCTTCATGTAGCAAAGATAATTAAAATATTCACACCAGGAGAGATATCTTCCCATAGGAGTTATTGTTCTGATCAGCAGGCTAGAAAGTCATCCTAGGATATCTTCAGGTTATGTACATGATTTATAAAAAAATGATTACTCCAATATATCTAAAGACATACCTCTAAGTTCTCTTAAGAGAGAGGACATACAGTTCAAGCTATTGTTTGTTTAATCAGTAATAGGAATTTCACCCAAGGGCTTGTACCAAAAATAAACATTTTGTTTTATACCACACTGTCCTTGTCCCAAAATTAACCTATGTTTCTACATGATATTTTCCCTCCCTAGGATTGAAAAAGATTTCAAATTCAGTCAGTCTAAACCTCTGTTTAGGATTTCTGTAATCCAGTTACCAGCCTGAGCAGTTACAGTTCTTCTTTTAACCTTCCCCTTCATACTTTTTTTCATTCCATTCTTCAATGTCTCACTTCCATCAATAAATACATAAAGAGATAAGAAAGGTAAAAGAAAGACAAGAGGAAGAAAATAATTGGAACATTACTGGAAAAAGAAAAAAATGTAAACAGAAAGAAAAGCAGAGAGAAAGTGGAAGATTGGGCAGTAAAGGTGGCATAAGAGGAATACAGGTTAGTAAGACAGAGTTGTTGGAAAATGAGTGAGTGACAGAAATGACAATAGCAGACTAGGTCACTAGATGGCAAACAGTAGACTAACTAATTTAGTGCAAACACAGCTAACTGGCTGAGGTAGAGTTAACAAAAATGAAGAATTCCTAAATAATTATCTTTTCAAATAGAAACATATGGAATTTTAAATACGGCAGCTCATGTACACAATTATAAGAAAAAAGCAGATGGGATCAGGGGAAATCTGCAATGACCTACACAGTTGGAGACCACAAAAATGACATTTTTTAACACCATATATCCATTAAGTTTTACACTGTCAAGCACACAACATGAATACTTCCAGAACTGAAGGCTTTGCAGAGGAAGTGCTGTATCTGTTCACCCACTGATGTTCTGAAGGGAGTGTAGGTGATGCTAGCTGGAACATATGGCATCACAGCCACCTTGCAGAGGCGATGATTACCTGATGGTATTTCTTTTTCTCTTAGAAAACTAATATATTGACCACCTCTGAGAACAAGAGCAAGAAATTGCTCTTTACTGCAGTGGGTGGCTTAACTGGCAGACACCAGTGGTGTTTCCTTTGATGATTTTGAAGAATCCTGCTGACAGGATCCCAAAGCCAGTTCCCTTGGCAACCACAGATGATGCATGACTGTATTATGTTTGATTCTCCAAACATCACTTCAGCTCCTCCCTGAGACTTAGTTCTTGTTTGTTTGTCAAGTCTGTGCCTCTGAAAAGCATGTTCCAGTGATAGACTTCGAAAATTAATCCTCCACCTATTTTTGAGTAAAACATGTCCTTTCACTCACAGAGATTTGCATATTCAATCAAGCAAATGAGATTGGGCCTCTCTCCAGACTTTACTGACAGTACAAGTAAAGTTCTTCTCAGGGGGATAGAAAATAATTTGTCATAAAATTATGTTATCTACTGCAGCCAATCAGGTGGAGATGACCAACTGAGGAAGGAGCAACAGAGTAACATTGATCTTGCATAAAGTGGAAAATGGAATACAAATGTGTTTTTCAATCTAGGTTAAAGAACCAAGCAGAAAAATTGCTCAGGATGTGCTTTAGGCTGTGGAACATGGAACCTAATTAGCAAGTAAGAGGGCATTGTTATAAAAAGAAAATATGAATGTCAGACAGCCCTTCAGGACACAAATAACAATATGATCCTGGAGGAGGACTATTTCATAGAAGCAAGTAATTTTTAATGTAATGATTACTTCACTTGCAAATGTGCAACAAAAGTTTGTACTAAAATGGGCATTAAGTATACTCCTCAATTCATAACTTAAGTCTAAATGCTACAAAGCAAATATAGGGGATGGGTAATATTGTTAATAGTGATCCACCCTGACTTCAAGGAACATGAAGGTCAGGACACACAAATTCAAGTTCTCTCACCTAGAGGCTCTGACATGGCACTTTAGAGGGTGCAAAAAGAATGACATATCTTTAAAGAAGCAGTTTTCTGTAGACAAGTTTCCCTTTCAAGATTTTTGCTACTTACAAATACACATATTACAAATATCTGAATTAGTTTATTCTAGGTCTGAAGGGGTGAGGGCATCACAGGGGTGATGGCTCTCCTTTTCCATGAGGGTATATTGTTAGATCATAGTCAGCATGGGACACACCAAAATGCCACAACCATTTCAGTCAAGCGATTTACCCAACTTCCGGTCCCACCTTACAGCCCATTTACCTGCCATACTTCACCATTTTATTAGGTATGATATCATAAGAGACAGCACTGAAACCATTGATGAGGTCAAGATGAGCAACGCCCACAGTTCTCCCCTCATCCAAGACAGTTGTCTCATTGTTGAAGNAATGAGGTCTCCCCTCAGCCTCCTCTTTCCAGGCTAAACAATCCCATCTCTCTCAGCTGCTCCTCATTATTGGGTTGTTTAGGCACAATTTCTCCTGTGTAAATAATCCACGCCAACTACTTCTAATTACCTTCTTGTCCTTCATTTGTCTGGAAATAGTATCCAGAATCACTTACATCACTTGCTTTTCAGATGTCAAGGTAAGGCTGCCTAACCTCAAATCCTTCTCCTCACATGCTTTGAAAACAGAAGGGACCTTTGTTTCCTTTCAATCCTAAGGAACCTTCCCTGATCACTGTAACTATTAAAAAAACATCCATAGTGGCCTCAAAATGACATTGGATGGCTTCCTCAGCATGCAGTGGGTGTATATGGGCCAAATTCCAACTAAATTCAGGTGTTTCTCTGATGCAGTAAAATATAATCATGTGTTTTAGAAATGTCATTAGTCAGTGGGTTTATCCTCATCTGTGTGTTTAATTAGTATTGAGGGTCTTTTCTTCCATGGATTTCCCTAATTACTTTTAAACCAATTTATACTTTGGCATCTGCAGCATCCTTTGGCACAGAATTCTACATCTTAATTAAGCAGAGTTTGAAGCAGCATTTCCTTTTGTTCCTCTTAAAAACTCTCATCATTTCATTTGATACTTTCCACTCCTTGTTTTACAATGAATCATGAATAATATTTCTCTATAATCTCATTCATTATTTTGGATATAGTGCTTAAATATGGTCCCTCTTATCTTTATCCAAGCTAAATGCTACTACTTCTATCTATCTTTATGCACTCTGTGGTCTCTCTTATGGCTTTTCTATACCTCTGGACTCTTCATATCCCTCCTTCTTAATAATTTTCCAAATTATTTCGTTACCTTTGAGATGAGGAGATAAGAACATAATGTAACAAATTTTGAACATTACAAAGTTATATATGCTGATTTACAGCAGTACTTCTTGTTTTTTACCTTTCCTTTCATCCATTCCAGAAAATGCCTACATGCTTTTTGTCAACCTCTGAGCACTGAATTGATGTTCTAAGATTTTCAGACCTCTTTCCTTGAGTGGTGAAGGTTATCACAGAGTTTCTCAATGACATAGTAACTAGGGTTGGATTTCTCTTAGCTGCCCTGAGTTCCACCAGCCCTGAACTTCATCTGTCATTTTTCACTTAGTCATTAAGATATAATGATAGGGAAAATATTCTGCACCTTATCAAAGTTAGTTTTTGTTTTTACTGCACTGTATCATACTGCATCATCTAAGTCTTGTCACCTAATTGTTCAACACTGTTCCAAATAATTTATGACAAGGTTAAAAAGGACTTTTTGGTTTCCTTAGATTTATCTGTTGAGTATGAGTAATTTTGAATTGTGTTGTCATTTGTCCTCAGGTACTATCTTTCAGCTTTTATAATTACTTGATTTTATCACTGGCTGCACCAGTATTTAACCATAGCCCCTTCTTTCTATGTTTTCCATATTAAAAAAAACCCCAAAACAAGCATGTGAGGTAGCTTCTTATAAAATGAAAACCTTCCTCCATATATCACTTTTTAGGGGAACTACACTCAGGAGTTTTATCTCTTCTGTAACAGCTTAAACTTCTATAGCTCTTCTAGTGCTGAGGTCAAACAGTTCATGAGCTTTCTAGACAGCAGGCTTCATAACCACTCTGCTAAGACTAGTGGTGATATTGCAGCTGTGAGGCAGTATCAATCTTTTCTTCATATAGTTGTGGACAGGGAGTTAAAATTAAATGCATGCTCCAGAAAACATTCAGTAATGATTCATCCTCAGTACAGAACAGTAGGCATGATCAGGTACAAATTCTTGCATTTTACTATAAAGTGAGGAAACAAATGTCTGACTGCATGTTGAAGTGCCGTATCCATTTATTTCACTTCCATACCGAAGAAACTTTAAAGATTACCAAAACTGTTTACCAGTATCACAATCTCATCCCAAATATCAGCTATATTATAAATTATAATAGCAGCATCTTACTCCTACAAAAACTACCATAATGACAGAAAATGAATAAAGAAGTATCTCTGCTGTTATGTGTTCTTACTATTGCTGTTTCATTCCATTAGGGAAGAAGTCAAAGCACACACACACACAAAAGCTCATTAATTCTTACTCCCAGTCCCTTCCAATATAAATTATCCTATTTCATGCATTGTATAACCTTTGCCCTACAGTGGCTTACATAGTTAACACCAAATGCATATAAATATGCAAAAGTCACATTCTGTAGTAGAAGTCATCTAATGAATTTCTGTAACTCTAATAAGCAGGGGTGGGGGCAGTATTTTTCCATTTCTCATGGCTTTGTCAGTTTGTATTTTCATAATCTGTCATTTTTGTTCCTCTATGAATTTTTACAATCAACATTTTGCTTCTCATTGTCTTGAACTTGTTTCAAACTAAATAAGGTAACACACTTGATCTGTACTATGCATAATATATAGGGTTCATAATCATCGACATTTCAAGAGTATTCAAAGTTGCAGTCAAGCAAAGAGAGCTCCTCCAGTACCTGCTTTGCTATGGCTTCTGTTTCTCAGTATGCAGTCTGTCAGGCTCAATACCTATGGTACACCTATTTCAGTATGAAGAGAGAAGATTTTAAAAAGTAATTTCATGTATCTAGTAAAAATTAAAAGCAGGAGTGTTAAGAAGAGGTCTGTCAACATACTTCATGTTGTAAGCTGTTCTTTCATTCCATCACAAATGAAAAGTAGTTTGCTGTAAATTGTATTTACAGAGCTGAGAAAGCAATATAAAGTTAAAATAGTGGGAAAGCATTACGGAATCCATCTTCATGCAATGACAGGTGTTGATAAAGGGTAACACTGTAAATAGCATTCTCACTATCTTGATTTTAGCATTTTGTGTGTCATTATTTTTTAACAGATTGTGTGCATATTTGCTGCCAACAAATGAACATGGATTTGTGGCTAATCTCTGTTCCCTTCTTTATTCCACAGTAGGACATCTAGCATTAAAATAATTTCAAATCCTGAAACTAATAATATGATAAAACCAAAATAGCAATTCATAAGACAACTGGTAACTTATCCTTTGCACTTCCCTGTTACCCACCTTAATTTAAATTAAAAGCAAGAGAGGAATTATCTGCTAAGAAAGATAATTTTAAATAAAACAAATAACTTCATGTATGCCAGGGTCAGATACAGATATTATTCATGAATAACTAATAGTGCAAATAAAAAAAGAAATTAGAAAAGTAATAGTTGCATTGTTGATGTCTCAGACAAGTTCAATAATCTTTTTCCTTCCTATTTTATTAGACAATTGTGTGTTAGCCAACTGATTTTATAAAGAAGTATAGAAGCTAAAGTATGTTTAGGCAAGCAAAATTAAAAGGTATCAATTGTATTCTACACTGAAAGAGAATTAGATGTTGGAGCAAACATTTTCAAAGTTGTTATATGGATTTCTCGTTGACCGCAGGTGTTTCTATACATATATATTGCATATATAAAATTAATTGAAACAGTTTATCAGTTTTCAGTTACAGATTTCCATCAGTAGGCCACTAAATGATGCAAAAAACATTATGGCAACTTATTGTATGCACAAAACTGAACAGTTGTCCCCTGCTTCAGAACTGGATGATGAAGTATTTTTACGTGAATCTGCATATCACTGCAAAAATATGGAATAAGTTACACTAAAAGTCATAAAGACTAACTTTTCACAAGTGAATATAACAGATCTTACACTGTTCTACAATTTCATACTGAGACAGTTATTTAGTAGGAGAAATTTAAAAAAGTTATTCTATTGGTCTCCCACCTTTAATAGTCTTGGTTTCCCATCTATAATAGTACTTTTTACAGCTGGTGAGCCTCCAACATAACCTCCAACCATCTCTATCTTCCACATTTCTTTTCTATTTTCTCTCCAAAATAACTAAACCTGTAATGCAATACCAGATTAAAGTGTTATAAAGAATAAGAACAGACCAGATTAAGGTCCAATAAAAAAACCCCACATATAATCTGAGAAGGAATATCAAGCATTCATTTAAATTTCAGAGCTGTTATAAGCTTCCTTTCTTCCTACATATTCTGAGAGATCCAGAAGATCCTCAGGTGTCCTGCAAGAGTTATTATGGCTGAAAACTAAATGGACCAAGAGAGGAAACATGGTAATTTTGTCTATACTGAGATAAAAAGCAGGAGCGAGAAAAAGAAAAAAAAAAAAAAAAAAAGAGGAGAAATTGTATCCTCATTGATTTCATTGATTTTCTGTTTAACATCTATGTCTGTTTATAGGCTCTTCCCCTTTTTTTTCATTTAAGACTCACAATTCCCCCATTATCTAAGAGACAGAATGAGACTGAGGTAAAATTAACAAAATTTAGAATTTGAATATGGTAAAAAATCCAGGCTACATAAGTGACACCAAATTCTGCCTTTCTTCATATTCATGGCCCAGTAAGTAGAAAACTGCAATAGACTAAGGAAAAATGTGTGTATTAATATAGGTGACTGCTGAAGGAAACATAATGTACTGATAATAACAGTAATAGAGATCCACTGTTTCCATTTTAATTTTAGAGATTTTACATTATAAAAACATTTGAACAGGCATTAGAGCAATTCAGATAAAACATCTGAAATGAATGTACTGGTTGCTTTCTTGTAGCTTCAGTGAAGAGCAAGCCATTCTGTTTCAGTTCACTTTACCGCTCAGAGCAAATACAGAAAAGATTTTAATTCATAATATCTGCAGTCATATACTTGCAAACTATCTCAGGAATTTTAATCTGCATACAAGACAAAAGACAAATTGGAAAAAGAAAACCATTATGCTTGTTTCTAGCAGCTCCCTGGTCAGTCCTCTAGCAGTGGAAGCAGGCATAGTACTGAGAAAAAGAGTCCATAAAATAAATAATGAAAAGTAAATTATTTAATTTCTTCCTTGAAAAACTGATTATTTTTAGATTACTTACATTATATTTTGGAACAAATGTAACAGCAGTCTTAATTCATGCTATGGCTCAATTCAAATTATATTTGCTTTCTTCCTTTCAAAGTTTCATTAAATCTTTGATTAGATGAGGTAATTGTTGCAGGTAGCCTTCCTAAGGCACAACAGAAAATGAAACAGCTGATTAAATAATTAGTCATTTGTCATTAAAGGTGAAATTCTGAAGACAAATAAAGGGAGACCACAGTGTAAAATCTATTTGAGAGCTTTCCAGCTGAGAACTGATTAAATAGATTAAATATACAAAAGACATACATTCTCCTATGTCCAGTTTTGTTTACTCCAGTTAAAAATTTAGTGTTGCCTGAATGCTTCTTAAATAATAAATAGATAACAGATTCCTAACAAGAGCTCTGCATTGTTCTGTCCCTTTTCTAAGTGAATGACTCTCATTTTGAGTTCCTTTTGCTCACAGTAGCTAGTTATCTAGACATCTGGAAACATCTACAACTATGATGCCCATGGTTCAATAGTGCATGCTGCAGAAATTCAATTGGAAATAGTGTAAATGCATTTCCCACTTCAGAGCACATTAGTTGAATTTCTTTCCTAAAATAAATGAAATACATTTATGGGAATACATTTGTTAAAACTCTTAAGTGTTTGAAAAAATGCAGACACGTATTTTTGAAAGCATTGAAGAACTGCACTATGGTACTTAAATAATGTAAAAGTTCAGGAGAAACAATGCAATATGAATAATGTAAAAGTACAGGAAAAACAGTAGAGAAAAATGAATACAAAACCCTAAAACTCAGTCTTTTGTCTTTATTTCCATAGTCTTTGCTACTCAAAAAGCAATTACAGCCAAAACTTATCTTGTAAACAGGGCCAGAAGTCTACACTACAATTGCACTGGGTATAATGAGGCACTCCAAGTTCTGTTTGGCTTTATCATATCACATCCCAAATGTTTTACCTGTGAAGGCTTATAGAAGAAGTCATGGAATAGACAGAACACTTCCAACAGCACAGAGCCACACCAAGGAACAAGCATGCTTAACTGAATGCAAAATGAAAAACAACTAAGTACAAAAACTTACTTTGATCATTACTGTACAAAATGAGACACTGATAGGAAAAGTGAGAATAGGAGCAGCCTTTTCATTTTCTCTTGCTCTTCAGCATCCAGAAGGATCCTGGGAAACCTGTTCCAAACAACTGTTTGTGAACAACTGAATAATAATAAAGGAATGAGAATCAAAAATAAGATTAACTTTTTTTTTTTCTATAGCATCTTAACAGGCCTTTAAATAAAAAGTATCTTGACATTATTCCTCTTCAGTGTAGCAAGGTTTTTGACACTCTTGTGATATTATGAGAAACATCTTGGTTAAACCAGTGTTGTTTAAACAGTTTTAAATGGGTTCATATCTTTTATAAAACTCATTACCAAAGTAATTAGTAAAAGTTCACAGTAAATATAAAGCTAACTAAAAACATGTTGAATGAAATCGGACAAGTGTCTATCCTGCATTCAGTACTTCTCAATACTTTGACTAATGAGCTAAATAATGAAGGACCTTCCTTCAATTTGAAATCCATAGGAATACAGGAGGTAGGAGAAAGGCGCCCAAAGTGCATTCAGAGCTGCCAAGAAGGATGTGANAACTCTTAAGTGTTTGAAAAAATGCAGACACGTATTTTTGAAAGCATTGAAGAACTGCACTATGGTACTTAAATAATGTAAAAGTTCAGGAGAAACAATGAAATATGAATAATGTAAAAGTACAGGAAAAACAGTAGAGAAAAATGAATACAAAACCCTAAAACTCAGTCTTTTGTCTTTATTTCCATAGTCTTTGCTACTCAAAAAGCAATTACAGCCAAAACTTATCTTGTAAACAGGGCCAGAAGTCTACACTACAATTGCACTGGGTATAATGAGGCACTCCAAGTTCTGTTTGGCTTTATCATATCACATCCCAAATGTTTTACCTGTGAAGGCTTATAGAAGAAGTCATGGAATAGACAGAACACTTCCAACAGCACAGAGCCACACCAAGGAACAAGCATGCTTAACTGAATGCAAAATGAAAAACAACTAAGTACAAAAACTTACTTTGATCATTACTGTACAAAATGAGACACTGATAGGAAAAGTGAGAATAGGAGCAGCCTTTTCATTTTCTCTTGCTCTTCAGCATCCAGAAGGATCCTGGGAAACCTGTTCCAAACAACTGTTTGTGAACAACTGAATAATAATAAAGGAATGAGAATCAAAAATAAGATTAACTTTTTTTTTTTCTATAGCATCTTAACAGGCCTTAAAATAAAAAGTATCTTGACATTATTCCTCTTCAGTGTAGCAAGGTTTTTGACACTCTTGTGATATTATGAGAAACATCTTGGTTAAACCAGTGTTGTTTAAACAGTTTTAAATGGGTTCATATCTTTTATAAAACTCATTACCAAAGTAATTAGTAAAAGTTCACAGTAAATATAAAGCTAACTAAAAACATGTTGAATGAAATCGGACAAGTGTCTATCCTGCATTCAGTACTTCTCAATACTTTGACTAATGAGCTAAATAATGAAGGACCTTCTTTCAATTTGAAATCCATAGGAATACAGGAGGTAGGAGAAAGGCGCCCAAAGTGCATTCAGAGCTGCCAAGAAGGATGTGATTTAAAAAATTATCTTGACTAACTGAAGCAATATCCTGAACTATGTAGGATGCAATTCTGTCATGGGAAAATAAAACTGTTATTAGGTCAGAAAAATCATCTGTACAAATCAAAAGCATTTAGCCACCAAATAGTAGGTCTATAGAAAAAAAAAATCTAGGTTACATAAGATTTATTTGAAGACAGGAGAGAAGTGATAACTGTACCCAATATGTGCTAAAATCTTCCACAATAAAAAAAAATATGTTCTCCACATTCACTGAAGATGGGACTAGAAGTACTCAAACTATATTAAGTAACTTTCAGTTTAGATGATAGTTGAAAAATATTCAGAAAGTAAAAAACAACTTAGATGTTATTGACCCTTCCTTGAAGTTATGAGTTAGACCCAATGATTGTTGAGGTGACTCTTTGTCTTTCTCCTCTCTGATTATCAACTAACTGTTCTGTAATCAGCCCTGTGCATTTTAGTTGGACACAACTCAATCTTTCATTTCATTGCTGTCCAATTGCAGTCTTCTTCCTATCTATGAACTTGCAATGGGGTGAAATGCCATGTTTGTGTTATTTGTCCTCCTGGTGTGTATTTAATAGCCATTACCACTGAGAGTATCCAATCCTTATGATTACAGTCTCATGAGAGCAAAATACTAAGAACTTTCTTTGAGCACAGGATAAGCAAAGCTCTGTCACTCTTCCTTCCATCACTTTTATTTTTGTAAAGCATGAGAGAAAACCCGATGTATGTCATCAACTGTAAAGTCAGAGCTAACTGCAGTTTTCATACTCTGCAAACCTGCATGTCAGGAACTGAACTGTAGTCATCAGTTAAATTAGTTCCTAGCCTGCTGGGATGTATGCTCTCATATCATTAATTTTTCATAAAAAGAAGTTGTTTCAAAGAAAATAAGCTACTCTAACTTAGAATGACTCCTTATTTGCTTCTTTTCTGTCTTAAGATTTTGCATTAGTAGCTTGCATGCTCCACTGCTTGGAACACTGTAAAGCCAAGGATATGATTGGAGACCTCTATATGCCACTCAGCTAGGTTTCCTTAAAGGGAAACCGAAATAGCATGACATGACTTTTTGTTACCCTGCTGATTATATCCACTGTTTTCATATCTACACGCTAATGAAAAAAAAATTAATGTTTAATTATGGACATGCCAATCAAAATCATAGTTAGAGATAAACAGCTTTTGCACTTCAGGCTAAGAATATATATATATTTTTGCATAAAGCATAAACCTAACTAATCCTCCTAAAATGTCAATTCATAATCTCATCAGACATATATTTTCTAAGCTGATAAAAGTAAAACTGTGCAGTTAGTTTACTGAAATAAGGATAAAACCCCAAAGATCCTTAAAATATCTCCAGAAAACTCATTAGAAAGCAGATTTTTTTTCAGAAAAAGACATGGCAGTCCTGGCAGACAGCAAGTGAAGTGGAATTAGCAGTGTCCCTTTGCAGTGAGGAAGGCCAAGTACATCCTGGTCATTGTTAGCAGAAGTGTAGCCACCAGGTCCAGGGAAGTGATTCTCCTCTTCTCTTTGTCCTCTGTTTCCATTTAAGAGTATCCAGTATGTGAAAGACACTGACATACTGGAGCATGCTTACCTGATGACCAGCAAGACAACTGGGCAGTGCATCTCACAACTTAAAAAAGAGGCACAAAGCTGAATTTGCCCAGCATGAAGAGACATGGAAAATCTTCCCTTGATCTTCACATTCCCCACAGCCCCTCCGTTGTTGTCAAGAACAGAGTCCAGCATAGCACCTCTCCCTGTTGGCTCTTCTGTTACTTGGAGAAGGAAGTTATCATCAACGCATTCTAGGAACCTCCTGGATTGCTTGTGCCCTGCAGTGTTGTCCCTCAAAGAAAAATCCTGGTGGTTGAAGTCCCCTAAGAGAAACATGGCTTGCAAACATAAGGCTTATCTATCTTTCTACAAAGGGCTTCATCTGCTTGTTCTTCCTGGTCCTGTGGCCTGTAGCAGACGTCCACTGTAACATCACTTGTCCCTACCTTTCTTTTCATCCTCATCCATAAGCTCTCATTTGGGTCCTCATCGATCCTCAGGAGGAGCTCCATACACTCTTGCTAGTCATTGACATAGAGGGCGATACCCCCTTCTCATCTCCCCTGTTTGTCCTTCCTAGAGTTCTAAGAGATACTCAAAATTTGAGAAGATGAGACTGATCAAGTTGATTAAATTGGGCCTGCTTTAAGCAGAGGTTTCTAGTCCAAACTTCTGCTCAAATCAAGCCTATTTTAATTTCCATTTACTTTAACTCCCTGAAAACTTGTGAAAAAAACTTACACTAATGTGTTAAAGACAAATGCCTATTTTTGACCATTTGTTTTCATAAGGAAAAGTTCCTCATTTATACCTCTAGGGACAATTATTTATACCTCTTGAGACCTGTTCTACCATAGATTATATGCTGAAATATTGTCAATAAAAATAGATTGCCTCATAGGAATTTTCCTGTCTTTCCAAGGAGATTTTCTGCCATGTTGATAATTTTTAATCAGCCTATTTCTTCTTTATGTCTTTCCATAAAATTAAATACCTTAGATTAGAGTGAAAGCATCTATTGTAATACTATTTACCTTCAACAATCTTGAGAATAAAGGAAGAGGATAACAGTCTTCAAACAAGTTTTCCTAATCATAATTCCATTACTGATAAACAGTTAAAGGTGGGAAAATCAGATTGAAAGAGTGAAGATTTTCAATAAATTCTCAATCCTGGAATATTATTCATCAACCTCTTCTGAAATGGATAATTATAAGTAAACAGCACTGAGAAAAGTTTTACTGTGGTTTACAAGGTTTGATCTTTTAAAAATAGATTTACAGCACAATTGAAAATAAAATATATAAATAAAACCTACACCATTTCTCCAGAGAATTGCATGCACAGTACAATACAAATAGATTTTATTTAAAGAGAGAATTGAGTTTGCTATATATGTATAATCTTTAGATGAAAATACACTTAATAAACCAACATAGTACAAGGCTGCAGAAAACTTTATGCTCTCCAAATTAGAAAATGTTTATGCAACACTCAATTTGAGTTTTCTATCCACATTTTAATATATAAACATTTGTCAGTGTTACAGTGTTCTAATAAATTGCCTTTGTCACAGCTCTGGAAATAGCAATGTAATGTTTCTCATTCTTTTTTAATATCACTTACTGCATTACAGTTCTTGCCTAGCACACCTGATTTTTAGCTGCTTTAAAAGGTAATGTATGCAGATGAGAAAGTATGTGTCAATTAAGTAATTCTGCATATTTTTTTAAAAACCATAGAAACAACCTTCCATCATTGAAAATCCGGAGATGATGCAGTTTGCAATCAAGTTAACTCAGCTAGACACACATGCAGATCTCAGACACCCTTAACTGTTATTCACTGTTAACAGATTTTACTTCAAAGCTCATCTGAAGTTTGTAGCACTTCCTAAATTGGATCTTCCACAAAATCTAAGAGATTTAATTTCCTGTCTCCCACTGAAACAAAAATGGAACTGTGCTGAAAGAACAAAACCATAAAACACATTTAGGAATATGATGATGCAGACAGACACCTTTAAAAATGATTTCAGAGAGATTTTTGGGCCCTCCTGGGAGCTGCACATGGGGCTAGGTTTCATAAAAAGGCAGATGTGCTGTGGGGCTGCAACTCTCTAACCTACTAAAGTCAACCTACCAAATGTTTGCTGGAAATACGGTACAGTGGAGAAGTAACAGTCTACAAGGTTTCTGGAGGATGTGGAAGATAACTTCCTGACACAGCTAGTGAGTGAGCCAAGCAGGGAGGCATTCCACTGCACATGTTGTTCACAAAGAGAGATGGACTTGTGGGTGATGTGATGGCTGGCAGTCATCTGGGTCATAGTGATCACGATAGAGTTTTGACTCTTGGAGAAGTGAGAAGGGAGGTCAGCAGAACTGTCATCTTGGACTTCCAGGGGGCAGACTTTGTTCTGTATAGGAGACTGGCTGACAGAGTTGCTTGTGAGGGCAAAGAAGTCCAGGAAGGCTGGACTTTCTTCAGGAAGAAAATCTTAGAGGCACAGGAGCAGGCTGTCTCCGTGCAGTGGAAGACAGGACAGTGGAGAAGAAGAGACTGGCCTAGCTGAACAGAGAGATCAGGCTGGAACTCAGGAAAGTAAGGAGAGTGTATGACCTTAGGAAGAAGGGTCAAGCAACTCAGAAGGACTACAAAGTTGTTTTGAGGTTACATGGGGGGAAAATTAGAAGGATTAAAGCCCAGCTAGGAATCAATCTTGTTACTGCAGTAAAGGGCAACAAAAATGTTTCTGTAAATAGAGTAGCAACAAAAGGAGGACTAAAGAGAATTTCCAGTTTTCATTGGTTACAGGGGGAAAACTTAGGACAAAGGCTGAAGAAAAGTTTGAGGTACTTAATGCTTTCTTCACCTCAGTCTTTAGTAGTAAGACCAGATGTTCTCCAGGCACTCAGCTCTCTGAGCCAGAAGAAGGGACAAGGGGGCAGGATGGAGTCCTCGCAATCCAATAGAAAATGGTTAACAACCTGCTACACCACTTAGGCACACACAATATTGACAGGGCTTACAGACTGAAAACAGTCAATAAAGGGAACAGATGAAAAATACGGTCCCCCTTTTGGTCTCAATTGTTTTCAGTGAACATCGTATTTCAAATATAGTCCTAAGGGACATATCCAAAAACAAACAAAAAAACCCAGAAAGTAGCTTGCAGTATTCCCAGGATAGCACAGTAAAGCATAATTGTTCTCTCAATTGTGCTTGTGCACAGGATTAGTTAAGTGGTATTTAATAGAAAATAAGTGCGTTGGATTACATGAGAATCATATAATAGAAAAAGTCCACCCCATATAAAGTTGCTATAAAACAGAGGAACATCAGGAAGAGAGGAAATAAATCATCTAGTATTGAACAGCTACTTGCTCTCAGTCTGACTGTTTTGCTGTTGCTTAATTTGGATTTTTGAACAGCTGCTTCTAAGATTTGTACATGTTTCAAAACTAAGGGCAGCTCTTTCAGCTCTGGGGAGGTACTGATTTTTTGCTAGCTGTTTTCTTCATAAGTCTCAAAATGTTTACTCAAATAATTTTCTGCGCAGCTAGCAAAGCATTTATTATGTACAAAATACAGCATGGATTTCCCTAAATAACCATATTCCCAAGTATCATACTTGTGGACATGATTATCTTTTTTGAAATAGCCTTTCTTCCATGGTATTTTTGGTACAACTTGATCAATTGAATGTGTTTCAAAATTAAAAGAAAAGGAAACAATAAAATTGTACAACAATGGGTCATTTTATGTGCTACTGTTTTATGAAATCGGGGGGACACAACAGGTAGGGAAATTTGTAACAATGACAAGGAGGTTGTCTTTTCCTCTTGTCTCCCTGCAAATCTAGGAAGAGCAGCATGGGGTTTGGTTTTCTTTTTAATTTGTATTTGGTCAAATCATATTTCATGCTGATATTTTTCCAGTGCTTGAGAAAGAAAAAATGTGAGCAAATATTACTTCAAAAGCTTACTAGAAATGCTCTCTATTTCCATGTCAAAAAAGCAAGTTTGAACATCATTTTGATTTCCTATGTCCACAGGCCAGAGAAGACAAGTCCATCTTAGAACAACACATTCACAACCAGGTGGAGAACTTTTTAGCATTACTCAAAAGCAACCACTCCAGTCAATTAATAAATAGCCCAGAGGCACTCCAGAGGGATCTCTTTTTCACACGCTCTCTTAAGTCACCAATGTGACATGAGTATGCAAAATCACTGAAAAAGGTTGAGAGAGTAAAGAGTATCCTACGTCAGTGCAGAAAATAATGATCATTATCTAGAACCTGTTTCAAAGAAGTACTTTACACGTGTTCATCTGCCTGGTATATACATCATTTTGACTGAAGTCACAAGCAGCTCAGCCTTCAGAGACTAAACATAATCTACACACTCATTTTCTAAGGTCTCTTTCTCTGGAAGCTTAAAACCTACAGCTCAGGAGTTCACTGCTTGGGAGGAGCAGTAGCTCCTCATGGTATTCAACCTGGTTTAACTCTACAGATTAACTCCCAAGAAGACTGTGTAGCTGCACAATATGTATGCATGTGGCACTCCTTAACAGTTGTCCTTAGATATGAGATGGTAGACAGTTCTACACACAAAAAGAAACCCTAAATTATTTCATTTCCCTAGCAATGCACTTATGTAAGGTTCTTTGGTGCAGAAAAAACTTTCTCAATCTTCAAATCTCCTGAATCACGAAATTAGGTTATCCAGTGGAGGTGTAAAATACTAAGTTTTAGAGTCCATAACAAAACCAGTGTTGTTAGTAGAAGAACCTAGGGAACTTTTCCTTTCTTTCTGTCTTATTTCCATTTCTACTCTTTCATAGTGTAACTTCTTATCTTTTCTCTTGTTGCTTCAGCATGCTTTGGGAATTTTCCATTTTCCTAGATCCAACATACTTCAATGAGGTTGCAGTAAGCTCCCTCCTTTCCCTATCCAACATCAGGATGAACAATAAAGGCTACCAATCTGGAGAACATGCTCATATACTTTATAAGGTTCTTGGCAATGAGACCTTTTACAAGTCAGTGGTTACTACTATCAGCCAAAACTATATACAAAGTACATAGACGACTTCAGCATATACTCTTTGTTTATCGAATCACTTACTTAAGCACAACTAAGTATTTGAGTAAACACAATGATACTTACAAGTTAAGATGTACAGGAGAAGCATGGACATTATTAACCTATGAAACACACTGACAGTCTACTCCTGAACGTAATAACTTTAAACTGCTTTTTTTTTTTGGTCAAGAAACATCAGTTAAGATATCATAATTATATATAAATAAATCTTTCCTTCAATGGTTAATATTTTCTCTGTTAGCCCTCTTTTCTGCAAACAGCTTGAGAGAAGAAATTCCCCAAGAGCACTGCCTGATGTAGAATTGAAAACATCAAACAAAAGAGGTATCTCCTACCTCTGCTCCTTATTAACATCAAGTAGTGTCAACAGCAGCCCACAGAACAAGAGGAGAAAAATCTACCAAATGGATTAAAATGTTTAAAGACACACATGACTAGATTTGGACCCTGATATTCAGCTCAGCTAGTCTGAAGTCTGAAGTGAATTCATTTAATTTTTTACCCTCCTTGCCTGGGGACTGAGGCAGTGATGGTGAGAACACCACTCTATCACTAGCTTCCTGGAAACATACAAGTTCTAAGTTTAGTATTTGGGTGCATCCTTACAATAGTCTGTGAGAATGACTTAATAGCTTATTTATCCTGAAAATTGAGGTTGCTTGGGAATTGCAAAGCATATAGGAAATCCAGGAAACTGTCATGCACACAGAATGCAGATGAATCCAAGAACTAAATAAGACTCAACCTCCCCCCAATATTGGTATAACAGAACATTGTACTATTAACTGGCTATTGTCAGTGGTGGACTAATGAATCAAGAGCCAGTACAAAATCCTTCAGATGAAGAAATAAAATTTGAGCAGTAAGAAAACCTGGGACAATCTGCATCATGCATTCTGCTCTAGAGAGCAGTTTAAAGTGTAAAGCACTGGATTTAACAGTGCTCCCAAAAATCATTATACCTGTGATATAATGTGACTCCAGTGATGTATTTTATTTAGATCAGTATCAATCATTTTTTAAAATATTACTAAGCTCTCAGATTAATTTTGAATCCTACTTACACATATTTCTTTTTATTCATTTGCTACCTTTTTATTCTAAGACATGTGCCTTTTGTTTTAAGAAATGTAATGATCTGAAATTTAACACCTTTCTTTTGCATTTCACTTGAAATATGAGGTATCTCAAACAAATTCAAATTTAGACTACATCTGAGGCCTAAATGAAAAGGGTTTCTGAGCCCTCTGAAGTGGAAAAAATATATATACATTTATTTTGGTAGATGTTGGACAAAATTAAAGCTGAATGAAAGCTATTGATCAATGGGCAGGAGAGAAATTTAATTTTAATTTGCTTTTATGCTGTGTTAAAACCACTTTTGAACAAAGTGGAAATTGCTTAGCAGCAATAGCAGTGGGTAGAACAGTTAGGCTGAACTATGTCTGGCACATGCAGTCAGCCCAATGTCTTGAAATGACCTACAGAGTGTAAGTGTAGCACTCTTGTGCTTCCATGCTATGAGGTTACATTTTAAAATTATTGTTGTGCTTGAAGATTTTTCTGCCATCCAGCAAACGTCACTGAGTAATTAGAACAGCTGTGAGAGGGAAGGAAGAGACTAGTTGCAGTGTCTGGCAGACAGTTGATGTGGAACCCATGTCTGGGTTGAGACCTCCCTCATCCAAGTCAGAGAGACACAAAAGCAATAAACACACACTGTGAATGGGTGTTAACAGCACAAGGTAAAAAGAGGATAATTTGAAGCCACAAGTCCCAGAAAAAAACATGTATGACATCTCGTTTTCTTCATCTTCCTACTTTCTTTTTCTTCTCTCCTTGCTTTGTTAAGCCATATGAGTCAGCATTTGCAAGCAAGAAGAAATAGCTTACAGAGTACTCAAAGCAGTTTAGTTTTATTTACTCAGATTCTTAGTCTTGATGAGATGTTAATTAAAGACCAATGAAATGAGACTCTTGCCAGCACCAAAGTTGGTTAAAAGACTATGTATACATTAATCACATTGTAAGTATTGTCATCTATTTCCTAAAACAGTCAAATATTTTCAAGTTTTTTATGCATTTTTATTCCCAGACCCTTAAATATTCTTGTTGTCTTTCATATTACAGAAGCCCACCAAGTTTGCCTGGGATGATTTGCCCTTAGTGAAGTCATGTTGACTGTCCAGGAGGATCCAGGAGGATCTGCTCCATAATCTTGTTAGGCATAGACTGACAGGCCTGCAGTTTCATAAGTCTTCCTTTTATCCTTTATGAAAGTGGGGGTTATGTTACCCCTTTTCCTTTCAGTGGGAACTTCACTAGACTGCCCCAACTTCTCAAATATGACAGACAGTGGCTTAATAACTTACCCACCAGTTCCCTCAGGACCCATAGATGGATTTCATCAGATCCCATGCACTAGTGCACCTTCACATTCCTTAGATGGTTTTGTACCTGTTCTTCTCCTGCAGTGAGTGGTTCTTCAATCTCCCAGTCCCTGTATGCCTTCTGTGACTTGGGCAGTGTTTCTTGAATCCTTGCCAGTTAAGACTGAGGCAAAAATGTTGTTGAGTACCTCAGCTTTCTTCATATCCTAGGTAACCAGGTCTTCCCTTTCCTTCCAGAGAGAGACAACATTCTTTCTGGTCTTCCTTTTATCACCAACATACTTATAGAAGTTTCCCTTATTGACCTTGACATCCTTGGCTAGATTTAATTCTATCAGGACTTCAGCTTTCCCAACCTGATCCCTGGATGCTTGGACAATTTCTCTGTATTCCTCATAGGTTGCCTGACCTTGCTTCCATCTTCTGTGATTTTTTGAGTTAAAGTTTATCTAAGATTTCCTTGTTCTTCCATGGAGACCTCCTGGCATTTTTTCCTAATGTCCTCTTTGCTGGGATGCATCACTCTCGAGCTTGGAGAAGGTGATCCTTGAATACTAAGCAATTTTCTTAGGACCTGCTCCCCTCCAGAGCTTTATCCCATTGTACCCTACCAAGTAGACCCCTGAAGAGGCCGAAGTGTGCTCTCCTGAAGCCCAGAGTAGATAGTTTGTTATGCACCCTCCTCATTAAGGATCTTGAAGTCCACCATTTCATAATCACTGCAGCCAAGGCTTCCCTTGATCTTCACATACCCCACAAGCCCTTCCATGTTATTGAGAACAGGGTCTAGCACAGCACCTCTGCTTGTTGGCTCTTCTATTACTTGGAGAACACAGTTGTCACTAATGAATTCCAGGAACTTCCCAGATTGCTTATTCACTGCTCTGTTGTCCCTCCAAGCAATATAGGGCTGGCCAACCTCTCCCATGGAGAGGATCAGGCCTTGTGAATGCAAGGCTCTGCCTATCTGTCTATAGAGGGTCTTATCTGCTTGCTCTTCCTGGTCTATAGGGCTGGAGAAGACCCACATGGCAATGTTACTTGTCTCTGACTTTCCTTTAATCCTGACCCATAAGCTCTCAGTCAGCTCCCTATCCATCCCCAGGTGAAGATCCATGTACTCCTGCTGGTCATTGACACAGAGGGAAAAACCCGGTACTTGCTTCCCTTCCCTGTCCTTACTGTATCCCTCCATCTGAACACTCCAGTCATAAGATACTTCCTGCCACAGAGGAACTTAATTTGGACCCCTGATGAAACTGTCTTACTGGCTGGAGACTCTTTGTGTTTCTGTTCAGGTGCTCCCCTGATAACATGTGTTTCTTCTCCAGGCCGTGGTCATCTGTTGCTATCACTGGCATCAAACAGGTGTGAATGGATTGAGATGGAGACTGGGATGGACTGAGATTCCCCTGCCCTGACAACTTAAGTTTAAGGCCCTTTTCATAACAAAGATGTGTGCTGGAAAAAGCTGGAAAGTTTCTATCTGAGTGTGTATTAGTTTCAGAATATTTAGTAAAAGTCTTCAGCAAAACAGTCATCAACACTCTATTTGTTATGAGTGCAATTTTTCTTAACATCATTATTCTATGGTTTACTAAAACAGCTACCCAAAGTAGCAAAATCATCCTGTAGTATTGAACAGTAATGATGAACCTAGTAGCAAATCAGTAAGAAGTGTAATAAAACCTTTTGTTGATAAAGGCCCGTAATAACTTATTCTGGTGTATCTCATTTGTTGTATTGATTTCTGACGGAAAGCCTGAAGTCAGTCTGATTTCTTTCATCAATATTTCACTAAATTTTTAATTAGAAGACAATTTCAAAGCATTGTGTGCTGAATGACGTCTACCTACATGGATTTTATTGCCTACTATTTTGGTGTATCAATTTAAATACTCACTTGGGAGCAGTCTGGAGAAATTAGTCTGCCCCTGCACAAGCAAAGAAGGAAGGTTTTTGTCTTGGTTCAGTAAGACTGTGGATTAGGTCTTTTTCACAATTCCTATGGATGAGACCGAGGAGACTTTCTAGTGTAACTAAATTGTTAAGAAGTCTGGCTTTACACGAACAAGCCACAATCCTGAGGAAGCAGCTTACCTGAAATGGGTTTCAGCTGACCTATCTGTTCAGCTCTGATTCTTGGCCCTGCTCAGCCAAATTTGAGAAGTGTCCCTCTTACAGTCTAACACTGATTTTTATGTTCCTTCTTTTGAGACATGTAGGCCACCTGGGAAATTAAGATCAAAATTTTCAAAACAGTGTATCTACATTACATCATTATTAGCTTCCCCATTTTATGGTTCATTTGAATTTTTTTTTTGTTCAAGATTTGTTCTCTATTCAACCCCATTTGTACACAACTCTTTTTCTTCAATCAATATTTTGAATCACAAACAAATTCCTTTTAATTCTTGCCTTCACATGTACAAGCTGCACTTATATATATCATAATGGTCAAGAAACAAAAAACTCAAATTCTTGAAAGTATTGAAATAAAACTGAAACAGTATTCAGAAATACATGTCTTTGATGTATTTATAACACAGATTGTCTCATTTATAAAAAACATGTAGAAACTCAATCTAAACTCATGTTGGGAAATTATAGCCATAATTATGAAGAAGACCTTGTTACACAGGAGTAGTTTGACGGGGTAAAAAGAGTATTTTGCAAAT
>WAAB01025645.1:1786-21559 GCA_013389865.1 Piaya cayana | reverse complement strand
GCTGCCCAGGGAGGTGGTTGATTCACCTTCCCTGGAGGTGTTTAAGTTACGAGTAGACGAGGTCCTGAGGGACATGGTTTAGTGTTTTGTGGGAGTGGTTGGACTCGATGATCCAGTGGGTCTCTTCCAACCCGGTGATTCTGTGATTCTGTGATTCTGTGGTAGTACAGCATGTGTATCATTGCAGTCTTAGCCCTTGCTCTGATGTAGGTGCATCATCCCCACTTTTTCCTCCAGTCTGTCCTCCACATCAAGAGCTTCAGATCTGTTATGGAGAGACACCTCAGGAGGTCTGACAAGGAGGGGGTTGATTTTCTGCCCCATCGATGGCCTGGCTTCCATTCGCTAGTTCCTTTTGAGACCTTGCCTACAACCTTATGAGGGGAAGATACCAGATCCCTTTGATCCTGGGATTCTCCCTGTGGCTGATTCTGCTTCTGAATCCTAGATCTCAGGGTGTGGTTCCACCAGTCTATCTCTAGTTCACTCTCTCTGATGTTCCTCAACCTTTCTACTTCCTCTGTCAGCGCTGAGGAGGCTGAGGAGGTAGTCCGCCTGCTCACATCTTATGCAGTAATTGCCCTTGCTGTCCTCTTTTTCCAGTGCTAACTGGTGGCACTTCATGCAGCCCAAGACCGGGATGGCTCCGTGCTTTCCTGGGAGTTACATACAATGCTTGAGCAGAGCACATTCCTATAATTAAATGCAGAATAGCTATTCAATGTCTAGAAGATTCTTCCCTGAGCTCAAAAAGCAAAAGGGCAGGTCACTCAAATTGCTGTGTTTATATTCTAAATCACTCCAGAACAGAAAAATCCTGCTTCAAATTTGGGTTTACTGTTCTCAACAACAAAATCACTCCCAGTCAAAATGTCCAGGGAGACCTTATTGCAAACTTTCGGTACTTTAAAGGGACTTACAAGAAAGATGAGGACAGATATTTTAGCAAGGCCTGTTATGATAGCACAGGGGATAATGGTTTTAAACTAAAGGAGGATGGATTTAGATTAGATATAAGGAAGAAATATTGTTACAATGTGGATGGTGAAACACTGGAACAGGCTGCCCAGAGAGGTGGTAGATGCCCCATCCCTGGAAACATGCAAGGTTGGGTTGAACTGGCCTGTGAGCAATCCAATCTAGTTGAAGATATCCCTGCTTACTGGGGGGGATTTGATTAGATGTCCTTTAATGGTCATCTATTCTGTGATTTTATGATGCTATGAAAATATGTCTTTTCCTCAGCGTTTATAACCCAAAACACAGAGGCAATCATCATCTAATCACATGTAACTGCTCTTGTTTATTACAGCAACAGCATAGTCCAAGAAGCTCTTCCAAGGGGGTGAAAAAGAATGTTGAAACTGTGTTATAAATTATAACTATTCAATAGCTTGATCAATCTGTGTTTAAAAGATTTGGTAAACACATATGGAGGAGTGAGGGAGAAGCATTGCAATGAAAGCTGGTGAAGGGGCTGGAGAACAAACCTTATGAGGAACGGCTGAGAGAGCTGGAGTTTTTAGCCTGAAGAAGGAGAGGCTGAGGGGCACCTCATTGCTCTCTACAACTACCTAAAAGGACGTTGTGGAGAGGAGGGAGCTGGCCTCTTCTCCCAGGTGATGGGACAGGACAAGAGGGAATGGCCTCAAGCTCCGACAGGGGAGCTTCAGACTGGACATTAGGAAAAAAAGTGTCATTGGGCACTGGAACAGGCTGCCCAGGGAGGTGGTTGATTCACCTTCCTGGAGTTGTTTAAGGCATGGGTGGATGAGGTGCTGAGGGGCATGGTTTAGTATTCGATAGGAATGGTTGGACTTCATGATCCAGTGGGTCTTTTCCAACCTGGTGATTCTGTGATTCTATGAAAGCCAGATGGCTGAAAATGGAGGAGATTCCAGGCAATTTCTACAGCTTTGTTCTTGCATATTTTCAAAACTGAATTTTCATTCCTTTACAACAAAGAACAGCTGAATGCTATTGCAAGTCATTATGTCTACAGATACTGCAGTAAAGCCTTTCTGGCAGGAGATGCCAGTTCTTGTTTTGTTGCAGTCTCTTCTCAGAGGTCTAAGTTGAATTAGCACTAATGAGGCAATGGTGGTCTTACTGTGTCTTTGTGCCACTGACTGATTTTCAGCCCATGACAGACATACAAATGTATGCAATTTTTAATAAATTTAATGTATTTGAGTCTATTTTAAACTGAAGTGCATTGGGACTGTCTTTGACAGCCTCTTAATATGTAGCCCACACAGCTTCCTGGGATCACAAGCTACAGCTTGAATTATTGATGTTGTAGGCTGGAGATGTAGACATTAGAAGAAATATGCTATCAGACAAGGTAAATTCATGCTTATTTGAAGCCTTTAGGCTGAGCAACAGCTTTAACAGGTGACATGGGCTCAGCAAGAGTACCGTAATCCATTGTTTGTCTAGATTTACTTTGCTGAAGACAGGATTATACAAAGACATCTAAACAGGCAGCTATCCCTAGGTTATACTGTAGGTGCGTAACCTGCATACCTGTCCTACACTATTATAATACCATTCTGGTCTTAATATGTATTCATCTGTGACCTAAAAACGTATATCTGTCTTCACTCTTTTGTAGTATAGTTGCCCTCTTCTTACCCTCTCCAGTTGTTAAGAGATGGCCCAAAATGTGTATGACAGCCCTTTCTGTGGTGGAGGAGTAACTGGATGCTCCTCAGTATGTCTTACTCAAAAGCAGTTACGGTGAAATCACCAAGGGAACCTATAGAAAGTCACATTTTTCAGCCCCATGTTGCACCTAAATGTGAAGCAAAGCAGCTCTCAAGTTACCAGGGTCAGTGGAGCAGCCTCAGAATCTCTGTCACAGTCTGCCTTCAGCTCTCCTAGTTTAAGAATTAAGACATCTTTCACATCCATTTTGCTTTTTTAAATGACATGGTGGTTCCTTCATTAGGTAGAATTTCAATCAAACTTTTTCCTCCACTGCAGCTTATATTCCATTCAGGGTACTGTGTTGATAAAATATTAGAATGCACTTGTCAATTATTTTTAATAACTTAGACCATGTTTCCTTCTTATTTCAAAGAATGTAGATCATACTTCTTATTCAGAATCCTATATACTTGGGTAGATTATTTTCCTCTACACAAATCTTCAGTTCACAGGTTTTGCCAAATTAGTATATCCTTGTGTTGAAACAATCCCATTATGCCACAGTGCAGGTTTTTTATAACTTCTTTTGTGATGAGTATGAGCTTATAGTCATGGTAGGGACCTAATGAATCTCTGAAGAGGACAATTTCTCTTCTTTTTTTCCTGGCACTGTTAATTTCCAGTCACCTTCATACAATTCACTTTGCTTCACCCTTCTCTTCTCTAATGCTTGGGCTAACCAGGACTTAGTACTCACTGGCACTTGATATTTTTCATTATTTCAAACAAAAATGCTCACATTTCATCCTTTCATGCAGTAGCTTCTAGTTCTTGGTTTCTTTCTCTAATTTATTCTCAGTTGTCTTGAGTATTAATTTACTGCCACATAGCAGGATTTCACTGCCAAAAAAAAGCTTTCCCAACAGCGATGATAAAGAGTGGGCCTTTACTTTTGTGGCAAATATGAAGTTACATCAAATGTTTTGTAGCATAATGACCAGAATTAACTTTTTCACTGCAGCATTAACCTGTGAAATAAGCTACAGTGTCTTATGAAAGGTTGATTTTGCTGTGCATCATCACTTCCTTTAAATATAGCTGCAATTAAGAACACCATAATATCTTTGATTTACAGTACTGCTGAAGTAATTTGTAATGGCAGTAATGTAATGACTAAAAACCAAGAACACTTTGTTGATGAAGAGGTAAGGTATGTAAAAGGAGAGTAAAAATATGTCCTTAACTTCTGGAAAGGTACTGTACAGTTATGTACTATACTTACACATCAGAAAGAGTCATACATTAAATTAACATTTTTATTTCCATTAAATTTGTCGTGAACCAAGTACCTATACAAGGAGCTAGTCTGATTAAAAAAAGGAGTGCTTTATTTGCCACATAAGGCTGTCACATCTGCAGAAGCACAGCAAGCCCTTGTGTTTGCATCCATGAATTTTCCAGCTTCAATTATGTGATCTCCATTCCCCTGACCTCTACGATAACGTTGTGGAACCCTGAAGGTCTTACTGATGATATAAAGTTTGTGATGTGCAGTTACACATTAGAAATGTGACTAAGCTGACTTGTACACTGTAGCAAGGTGTTAGTAGATCCTAAGTGTTTTATAGCCTTGAGAAAGACTTGAACCACTTACAGAGGTGAACAGCAATGCACTTTATTACCACCTAGTGGATGCACAGATTTGTATTGTTATAACTATGACTGGATGGAGATTTGGGTCTTGGTTTGTTTGGGTTTTTTAAATTATAATATTTACAATGTTGTGGTTCCTGATCTGAACAAAGGTGTTCAAAAACACCAGACAAGTTCATTCACCTTTCCATGAGGAAGCAAACTGTACTGTCCAAATTCATTATTTTCTCTGAGGTCTAAGAAGCCAGATTCTCATTCAGGGAAAGTTAGGGAAGAAGTGTACTAAGTTGTCATTCTGTAGTCTGTTGACTCCACATACATACCTAGATTGATATAACTGTTTTGATGGAGATATGACAGTCTTTAGTACAAGTTTGCCTACATAAATAGTAACCTTTTTTACTCCATCGCTTTGAATTTGATAACTTCCTTCCATACATTTTTTTGAGTCAGAATCCGATCTTGGTTGATATTTCTAAATGCTTTACCATGGTTACTTTGCTTGGTTATGGACAATGTAATATGAGTATAGGACCTCTTCACTCTGTGTGTGGAGTGCCTGCATGGTTGATGTCTGTGAGGAAAAACATCTTTTATTGCAGAAGAGTGAATTAGTTACTAAATAAATTATGAGTCACAGTTTCAGGATCTCGAAGGGGAAAGTAAAAAAGTTGGATCTGAATGTGTGTTTGGAACAAAATTCTTGTACTGCCTTACTAACTGTATTTTGCAAGGAAGTTATTGAAGAGAACACAAATGTAAGCAGACACTGGGAGTTCCCCAAATTCAGTCTCTGTACCATACAGGTATAAATACCTGAGTTCAACTGTTCACCCCATCCTCTACTAAAATACTAGAGAAAAACCTTGTATGTCTGATTTGAGAGACAGCCTGTTTGTACCTTCTGCACTGGTAAAATAGTTCAGGAACAGTTCATCCTAATGAAAATATTATCCCTGTAATGCTACCAGCCAGGTCAGTGAGAAGCTTGTGTTATCTGCTGTTTTTGTGGCACTGCTCATAAAACTTGGACTTGCTAGAGAATTACTTAAGCCCACTCACTTTTATCTGAACACTATTTTATTCCTGAATGAGTTTTCTTTGTCCATTTAATCCAGTAGCATCTGCTTTACTTCTATCCTGCATGGATCATTTCAGGAAAGGTATCCTTAGATATCGGGAGAGTTGTTAATCTGTGGGATGAAATTGCATGTTTATGAATATTGATCTTACAGACTGGGAAGTCAGTCTTCTTATGTATTCTTTCCATGCCGTCTACATGTCATCTATCTCAATTTTAACATATTTCATCTTAGATGGTATTTCAGATTATGAATAATAAATTCATTGCACAGGGTTTTTTTGCATTGGTTTTTTCCCCTTCTGTTTTCTGTGTTCTTGTTGATTTCTCCTTCTGGAACAGCTGTTTTTTGACATTTTCCATATGGCATAAAGTTAGTTCTAAGAAAAGGTGTTGGTTTATGAGACAGTCCAGCATGGAGAGCTCCAGTGTGAAAAGACCCAGGGAGACTTTGACATGAAGCAGCTATGTCTTGGGCAGCAGAGTATTAAATTGTCCCTCTGCTTCTTTGCAGAAAAAAACATATGCAAGCACTTTATAGACTGATGCACACAATTTATTTCATAAATTGGCAGGTCTTTGGTTTTGCATTAATTCAATGTAGGTTTGGGGCAAGGGAACTGCTCTGCTGTAGTTCCTGAACCTTGTTCCTCCATAGACTCTTCATTCGTTTTCCCATCTGCCATTACAAGACAAATTTGTACAATTTTTATCCTTTTCCTCCAACTTCTCTGTATTACTTCTTAACTAGCTTTCCACATTTACAGTAATTGACTCTGTTCTTCAACTGTATCATATCTTCATTTTTGAAAGGCACTGCTAAGGTACTATTTTCATTGTATCTCACAAAGTACTGAACAACCTCCTTGTAAGTAGACATTGCTTTAAGCATGAGCCCAAATCTAAACTTGAGGTAAAAACTAGTACTCTTTTGTTTCTCAAGCCTTATCTGATCTGTGTAGCTTTATCAAAGACAGCTATTGCTATAGTCTATCTCAATGCCACAGTTACCACACAAAGTAAAAGTCTCATTAGGTACTTTTCAGTAGCCAGTATGTTTGCTAATCTCTCAAAACAGTTCTCTGCTGAAAATGTTCGCTGAAGTTGTCTTTTCATGTTCCTCTGTGGCTTTTGCATTCTGCATCTGCAGTAGTCCCCTGAAAGATCTGCTCTACAACCCCCCACTGCTCCAAGTGTTGGCAGAAATCCACAAATCCTCTTTTCTGACCTGCTCTAATAATTGATGTTCTCTGCCTTCAACTCAAGGAACAAAAAGATTTTTTTTTATTTGAGGAATCTTATATATACGTTGATCAAGGCATGTCACAATGTTAACCCAGCAACCAAAATTTCCATCTGTGGAGTTGTTCCATGCTCCTTTTACTCTCTGTTCTTCTTTGACTTTTGAGTTCCACCTCTATTTTCCTCCATGTGGCTCTGTTACATAAATATTGTCTCCCTGTCATTTTCAGCTATAATGAGCTGCAGTATTCACTGTTACTGATAGGTCTTCAAACTGAATGCAGGCCACATCCATCAGCTCCCAGAGCACTCTCACTAAGACTTTGATCTGATTTGATCTGCTTGTATGTATTGGCTGCATAGGTATCTCTTTGACAGATTCCTTCCACTTGCAAGAAAGATGAAGAAAAGCAGCTCACTCTCCTTTGTGTACAACAGTGCCCTGAAACCTTCCCTGCCTGCTCTGCTCCCTCATCACATCAGTAATACCGAACAACAGATTTTGTCGGGCTGGCTTGAATTACTTTTCTGTTGCTGTTGCTGCTAACTTAGAAGTACTTTGCATTTTCATTTTTATTTCTCAATTGAGTATTAACTTTTTCAAAATTTAGCTGAATCTGTTTTCCTCTGAAGTGTATGTATACTGCACATATACTTGTTATGTTCTCCCTAACACGAACTAAACCATAGCTGTAGGGAGATCATTTCGTAGTGACTCATCCATATTTCAACACCTAGGGAGAGGTCTTAGCTCTCACACTTCATTTCAAAATAGTGGACTGATTTCACTGTCAGTTAATATGACTGAATGAAAAAAATAGTTGTAATTAAATTCTTACTTTTGTGCCCCCTTCTTTGAGTCTATTTTGGTTATAAAACCAGGAACTGACTCAAGTCCTCATCTCCATCATGTAGCTTTACTGCAGGAAAGTATGCTACCCAAACACAGTTGACAGTAACTCTCCCTGCTGTCCAAAGTTTAAGATCATATTCTGATGGTTTTTACAACTTGACACTGAGGATATTAACTTAAGGTAAATCTGCTAAAGAACCTTCAAGAAAGCCTTTCACACCTATGAAACAGGAAGATTTGCCACAAACATCGCTCAGATCAATAACAGAAAAGGAAGGGAGGAAGTGTTTGGGCTCTAAGAAGATTTCTCAGCCTACAGGATCCAATAGAATATGCCCTGATGACAGGGAACAAGAGAAAGCCAGTATTGACATAGTATGTGATTTACTCATTCTGTTGCATGCATATCTACACAGCTGCCACCCAGCACTGGTGCACTGAGGAACATCTCTGTGCAGGCAGGTGTCAGACATTAAGTAAGATGCTTCCAGGCAAACATCTCTCCCCACTGATTAATGTTTATTTTAGAAACAAGGCTTCTTTTGTATCACTTTCATATGGTTTAACCACATAAAAATCACAATAATTTCTTTTTTTTGAAGCAGTTCAGGAGGTCTTTGTAGAGAAGGGTGTTTACTTTTCCTGTGCAGCATTCAGTTTTCTTGGCAGAGCTTGAAAAGGTTCTGTTAGGATGAAATCATATATTTCTAGGAAATATTCTTTGCTTATAACACCTAACAGCTTAGAATGCTTTGGCTTTCACCAAATATACTCTGCATATAGGAACTGATCCAAACTGATTGGCTCCAAAGTGCTTTGGCTCAAGGCTATACATTTTTCACTTTCTACCTACATCATGTGCTTTTTCTGGTCTGACTATAGGGGTACAACAGTGTTTTGTTCTGAAAGCTTATGGCTCCACTGGGGCAACAACTCTGATTTTAGGAGCTTCCCTTGCTTTGAGCTGCTTACGTAACTGGTGCCACTTTCTGGTCTACCCAGATAACAGAATAATTATTTAGGCTCTAGTTCTTGTAGGATTGACAGGGACATTTCAAAAACTAAGGCAGCAGTGTATTATTGTCCCTCTTGTTATGCATAGCATGCTAATGCCTAGAGGCTTCTGTCAAGCTGAGAGTGCCATTGAGGCAGCAAGGTAAAGACCAAGAAAAAGATCATCCCTTCTGTAGGATCACAACCTAAGCAGACAACATGGATGGAGCTCAAGAGGAAAAAAAGTATTGTAACAATGTTGCGAATGTGCAGATATGGGAGAAGAGTATGATCCAGCACTTGAGTCTTCCTATTATAGTCAAGGGGTATATTCACATACTTACATACTAGTCCATGCTTCAGCAGTTCTGGTCTCAGTCACCTCTAGAGTTCAGCAAAAGGCTGGGAACAAGGTCCTGCTCACTTGATCATCATCTAAACACCTTGAGTACAATATGACAAAATAACAATTTGACACAGTTTCTCACAGTATCCTACTTAAGAAACTGGCTGCCAGTGACCTGAACAGGTGCACCCTCTGCTAGCTTAAAAAGTGGCTCGATGGCCAGGCTCAAAGCATAATGGTGGATGGAGTTAACTCCAGTTGGAGGCTGGTCACAGGTGAGGTTCCCCAGGGCTTAGTGCTGGGTCCAGTCCTGTTCAGTATCTTTATCAACAATGTGAATGAGGGGATTGAGTGCACCCTCAGCAAGTTTGTGGACAACATTAAGCTAGAAGGAACTGTCTGGAGGGTAGGGAAGCTCTACAGAGGATCTGAACAGGCTGGAATAATGGGCTGGGGTTTGACAAGGCGAGCTGCAGAATCTTGCACTTGGGACACAATAACCTTGTGTAACGCTACATGCTTGAGGAAGAGTGGAAGTCTGTCTGGCAGAGAAAGACTTAGGGGTCTTGGTCAACAGCTGACTGAACATGAGCCAGCAGTGTGCCCAGGTGTCCAAGAATGACAACAGCATCTTGGCTTGTATTCAGAAGCAACGTGGTCAGCATGGCCAGGGAAGAGATTCTGCCCTTGTACTCAGTACTGGTGAGGCCACACCTTGAATACTGTGGTCAGTTTTAGGTCCCTCACTACAAGAAGGATGTTGAGGTCCTGGAGCGTTTTCAGAGAACAGTGACAAAGCTGGTAAAGGGGTTGGAGAACAAGTCTTGTGAGGAGAGGGAGATGGAACTGGTTTTTTTTAGTCTGGGGAAGAGAAGGCTGAGGGGAGACCTTATCATTGCCTGCAACTGCCTGAAAGGAGTTTGTAGAGATGTGGGTGTTTATCTCTTCTCTCAGGTGATAGGTATCACTAGAGGGAATGGCCTTAAACTGCATCAGGGGAAGCTTAGTTTGGTCATTAGGAAAAATTTCTTCACAGAAGGGGTTATCGAGCACTGGCAGAGGCTGCTCAGGGAGGTGTTTGAGTCACCATCCTTGGAGATGTTTAAAAGATGGGAAGGTGAGGTGCTTGGGGACATGATTTAGTAATGGACAGGTACAGTTGGATTCAGTGATCTCAAAGGTCTTTTCCAGCCCCATGATTCTATGACACCTTTTGTTCTATCACAAGAAAGAAGAAAATGTCCTTTCAGATTAAATGTATAGAACTATTTAGAAGGACATACTCACGTTATGTCTTAGGAGCCTTTTTGTTTCCCTTTTAAACAATTTGGTCACATTTGTCCAGGTTATATGTAAGTTGAATATATGGATTCTCACAAAGCTTGAAAGTTTTTAAAATATAAGATGATAAGGTTTAATTCAGGGATCACAGACAGTGTTAGGAACAGCATACTTAAGCTGCTTTTTGAGAACATCTCTAAGATTTTTATATTTGTTCATGATTCAAAATAATTGTGCTATGATTGCAGTCAAGATTTTCAGATTATTGGGCTTTTTTTGGAAAGTGGAGTTTTGCAATTGTTCTCTTTCTTTAATTCAAGGGACCTGCAAATATTCAACACTTTAAAATATACTGACCATGATTAATTGTGGAAAATAGCTTGTTTACCAGAAGCACACATAAATACTGCTTAGTCAAACTTAATTTATTCAATGAGATTGTTCTGTGAAATTACATTATATTATTGGGTCTTTAGAAATTGCAATCTTAATTTGTAAAATTAATAGCATATTACAGATTTTTGGTCTGATTCATAATATGAATTGATTGTTAGATTTCTTAACTGGTGTTAAGAAATCCATTACTAATTCACTTTTTGACTGTAAGATTATTTCCTAATTTAATTACGAAATTGTCAGATGTGTGCAGAACATGATGACATTATTCCCATACACACTGGATTATTCAACTCAGTGTGCCAAAACACCCAAAAGAACAGAGACAGAGGAATGTGCAGATAAGGACCACATGAAATAAATCAGCAATTATTTCAGTTAGATCAACTAATGCTGTACAATAAGGGTGAAACTGTGTTACTACAGCTGTATTAAAAAAAAAAAGTGTCCAATAGCACAAGTAGTTTAAAACCTAAATTGTAATTTTACTATAATACTATTATTTTGCAAGCACATTTACCTGTTACAAAATAATTCTACAGCCCTGTGGTTCTGTTCTCTAGGGTTATCATTGAACTTCTCTTGGTTTTTAGAACTCTGAAATTCTGAAAGTCATATTTATCATTTATGGGTTTTGTTACATACACATCCCTGCTCCACTTTGCATGTCTCTGCTTTACTCTACATTCTTTTTTGTCTGTGAAAGCCTGTAAAAATCACTGGGGGCTATGAAAGTACAAGGGTAAGAAGGAATCTGACCTCCTGTTTTCTGAGAACCTTGAAGGAATCTACTGTTTAAAGCAGTTGGAACAAACTTGTGAATAAAATGGTGCTACAGTTAGTACAACAGATGCAACCTGCAGGAGAAATTTCAAACACTAGAAAATCAAATCCACTTTTTTTACTGAAACATGCCTTTTTTTTTTCTGGAAGAGGAAACAGACACCCTTTTCTGCAGAAGCCAAGATTTCCAAAGAGCTTATGTGGCCTGCTAGCCACTGAGAAGTGAACTGCCGACAGAAACATTGTGCACTTATACCAATAACAAATAATAGGCTGCTGGAGGCAACAGCTCTTGCCATCACTTGAATAAAAGAAACTCTGGTAACTAACCATGTATCAAAATAGATTCTGAAATAAATAAATACCTTCTTTTCAGCAGGTACTCAAGTATCTTATTTTAGATTGTGCCAAAACTGGAGGGTAGCAGATATCCGCATTAATTCTGACTGACAATTTCATAGGAATATCTGGGAAGACCTCTCTCCAAGGTCATTCATGTGGAGAACATACTCCAGATTAGTTTAACTGGCTGCCAGATGCCACTCCTATTCCTCTACTAAATAGCTTCCAGGACATATATCAGGCTTTAGTGGCCTTCGGTGTATTACGGCCTGGAAAGTGACCATTGCAACTTCTAAATCATTATGCAAGTTATGTGTTCATTGTTAGAAAGGGTTAAATACATTTTGATCGTTGCTACTAGCAGAAGCAAGGCTGTTGTCTAAAATCAACTAACATGCTGGTAATGTTCATGGTGATGACTAGGACATACCCTGTCATGTTATAAAATCAGACAATGTCCTCTGCAGATGGAGCACAGAAGTGGAACAGTGTGGCTTTTAAACAATCAGCATTATCATCTTGTTTGAAAAAAATGTTCCTTACCTAATACCTGTTTCAATTTGTCATGGGTATTACTGAAAGGGAGGGAACAAATGCAGAAAAACGACTTTATAAAATAGAGAAATTACAATTGTTGTGTTACTGCAGGATGGCACAACCTTGAATAATTATTTCCACAATGTATTTACTAACATGATGCATTTTAAATGTTCTGAGCAGTTTCCATTTGCTACAGATCTCAGACTGTCAGAATGTTTTTCCTCTACTTCTTCCACATATTCAGCTTCATACTGCTGATGTATTTCATAACTTTCCTTCATCATCTGCCTACATCCTCCTTGGAGCCTGTGAGGATGTCTTTCTTCATAATAAGTCTCTTTAGTTTCTGCCTGGCTTTACTTGCTTCACAGGCAGGTGCTCTTGAGCCCTCCTTGTCCTAAGTGCTTAATTTATTTCCCAGCTATCAGTTTCAATAATGTCATACAGGAAAGGAAGCTATTCTTCATCATTAGAAAATGTGGCAGTATCTGGCTCTTACATTTTCATTCTGGATGTGGGAGTATGTCCTTGTCAACATAGTGTTCTGCGTAAAGTTGATGTGAAGACTATTTTATTACATTCTCATTCTGAAATAGGCCTTTTTTGTGTATACTTACGGCATATCTCTGAAATACTTTCTAGTAAACTACAGGAGTGGAAGACACTATTTTAAGCAGTTTTCTGTGTATGGCTGACAGAATTAGGGGTTGTATTCAATACAGTGCAAACAACAGAAATCTGGCTTTAACATGATGAAAGCTGAAATTCAGTCAGCAGCAATCCGGTTGATGCAGCATTTACATAGCTAGTGCAGAGAAGGTCTGGCTCAGTGACAAGTGTTCACCCAAGGGTTGAAGAGAATCCCCCCCCCCCCCCGCTCTCCCATTGCATTTTGCAAAGCCATAGTACTCCCTTGTGGCCACAAGAAGGCAAAGTTAGTGAGAAACATCATGATTGGATCTTCTGGAAGAAATTCCTGATCAGCAATTCACTGAGCAATTCACAGCAATTCACAGTCCTTTGATGGACTTTCTTAATAGCTGATTAAATCTGCTTGGTCTTGAAATACATTGTCCAGGCTGCTGCACACAAAAGAAAAATAATTTAGGACACAAAACTGTTCCTATGCTATAGTAAGAGTCCCAAAGACTTGAAGTCCAAAAGCCTTAGGTGAGAACTGAAGTTGTGGAGGAACAATAAGTATTCTTTGTAGACTCATTCTGCAGCTACGAGGAGAGTGATAGTAATCAGAGAAGGAAAATTCTCATTCATTTACTGTTTCTTCACTCCGTCTGTCATTACAAAAAAAAAAATGATGTGAGTTAATTCTTTGCCTAAGGTTTTCCCTCTTGATTCCTTCACAGATGGGAGATTGGGAAATGGAGCACCTGCAGTCTTACCTGTGGGGTTGGATTGCAGACGCGAGATGTCTTCTGCTTTCATCTACTATCAAGAGAAACTAATGAGACTGTGGTTTTGGCAGATGAATTGTGCTATAAACCTAAGCCAGCCCTTGTGCAAGCTTGTAATCGATTTGACTGCCCACCCTCCTGGTATCCTACAGAATGGCAAGAGGTAAGAGAGTATGTATAATATCATTTTATAACTTTCAAAGTAGTCATTACATGCATTATTGAGGCATTATTTTGCTTTAGCTCGTCAAGAGGATTCCTTAGTCATTCAATGAGCCATTAAAAATCTGAAAAAGTGCACTTTTTTCTCCTCTAAAAGATTTCATCAGTGTTTTTACAGGTAAATAATGACAGTAGCTCCTGCTACTGTAAATTACTGGAAAGTCTTACCAGCTGGCTAGGGATTATCGACAAAAATGTCTGGAATGTGATGGTCAGCGTAGTGACTGGATTTGGTTTAGCAGTGCCAATTTTTCTAGGAATACAAAGTTGTAAGGATCAAGTAGAAGAGAATCTTTAAAGCATGCTGTATATTCTGTATATTCTCAAATAATTATTCAGTTTAGGACAAGATATAGTCATCATCCTCAGAGTCACAAATGAGTGCTAGGCACTTCCCTTTAAGAGATTAATGCCTTATTATGCCAATGCTGCAATTGTTGTCTACTCAGTAGATCTGTACAAGACTTTCTGGTTTTGGGAAGCAACCTAAAATGAGTTTATATGCTGCTATTTGGTTGTAAATGAAAGCACTTTTGCAATTCCATTGGATATAATACTGCATAAAAAGAAAGTGTCCTGCCCTGTTGTCAGGAATAAGGGAGGTGCAAGACAGTGTGGTGGAGGTGCAAGCAAAAGTCCTGTTTAAGTATTCACTTCTGGTGAGTGCACAGATTCATTCCATCCAATGAGAAAATTATGAGTTCTTGGCACAGTACTTACATATGCCTACTCAGCGCCGATTTATGAAATCTACTGTTTACTTAACAGCCGGGAAATGTTAGACCTAATAGAGTCAGTAAGTCTGTGAAGCTGTACTGTGTTGGAAAGCTCTGTGTTTGGGCAACAATACTAGTAATGAGAATTTATGCAAACCTACTGATCTGTCAAAGCTAGACAACTGGCCTATGTCATTAGTACTGTGTTTAAAATAGTTCAGTGATCGTAGAATCATAGAATCACCAAGTTGGAAGAGACTCACGGGATTATCAAGTCCAACCATTGATATAAAACACTAAACCATGTCCCTTAACACCTCGTCCACCCATGCCTTAAACACCTCCAGAGAAGGTGAATCAACCACCTCCCTGGGCAGCCTTATCCAATGCCCAATGACCCTTTCTGTGAATTTTTTTTTTCTCATGTCTAGCCTAAATCTCCCCTGGCAGAGCTTGAGGCCNATACAAGCCAAGATGCCATTGGCCTTCTTGGCCACCTGGGCACACTGCTGGCTCATGTTCAGTCAGCTGTCAACCAACACTGCCAGATCCCGCTCCTCCAGGCAGCTTTCTAGACAGACTTCTGCTAGTCTGTAGCTCTGCATAGGGTTGTTGTGCCCCAAGTGCAGGACCCGGCATTTGGTCTTGTTAAACCTCATTCCATTGGACTCAGCCCAGCAGTCCAGCCTGTTCAGATCCCTTTGCAGAGCTTCCCTACCCTCCAGCAGATCAACACTGCCACCCAGTTTAGTGTTGTCTGCAAACATGATATTTCTCAATGTTGTAACATTCCAAGCAATTTTTAAAATATCTCTTTACTGATTCAAGATTATTTATTTTTAAATAAATCTGGTTCTTAGCTAAAGCCATTAGGATGTTTATGTTGTTTTCAGTAGTGTGGTTCTGGAGGGAAGTGGATATAAGCTTTCATTTTTACAAAGCCAAATTAATTACCTACTCTGTAGGCCTCAAATAGGAGTCATCCATTAGTGAATCTTCATCTGCCTTTATTTTATTACTGAATAAGCACCATAGTCTCTGTCCTAGCATTCTTTTTTGCTGCTTGTTTCTGTCCTTGCTCCAAAGTTAATTAGAAAAATGGTCGGACAACAGCATCAGCATAGGAAACCTGGTAATGTTTTCAGATATTTTCCTATCTATTTTTCTCCACGTTGTAAGAAGTCCTTGTGAATCTCCAAGTGTCAGGCCTTAGAAAGCAACTGAAAGACCTACTGAGATTAAAATGCTTACTCCTTTCGCAGATGCTTTATCTTACTGTAGAGTCATAACGAATTCATTCTTGAGACTAAGACAAAAATTTATACTGTTGTAGTCAAACCACCTTACGTAGAGGGCAGTGGAAAGTTAAATCACCTGCAAGAGCTGAGGGATACAATAACCCCTTCCTCAAATGTCCATGTAACAAGGACTGGCCATAAAATGATCTCTTTTCAAACATTCAGCTACTGTCCCAAACCAGTAACAGTTATGTTGAGAGGCAGTTGCCTAGCCCCTTATTTTTCATTAATAACTGCCTTTTCCCTTAAACTTGAGGAGAGACTAGCTTCTCTGCCTCCCAGGCAATGGAAATGGTCAGTTTGCCTAAATCTTGTGCATTGTTTGCATGTGTGTAGATGCTCACAGAAATGTGCTAAGGCAGAGAGACAGCCCACTTTGCCTCTCTGCTTTCAATGGTGACCATCAATCCTTTGTGTTAATTACCCTTTGCAGATTGTTGTTTGAGCAGAACAGATAACAAAACAGTGACTACTGTGAGAGAAGTGAAGACCACAATTCCACTAGCAGCTTAAAATTATATGTACCAACACTTCTACCAAAAGGGAAAAGAGCTGCTGTGGGGATCTCTCTCTTGCTGCAGTAGCCTCCAGTCCCTTGTACCTCTGCAAGTGCTGTGCAGTAATGCGATGGTCTTGGTTAAACCTAGCCAGAAATATAATTAGCTTCAGCCTAGATTAATTTTCACTATGCAGCCACACAAATGCTTTCACCAGCATGTGGGAACAGGTAGCACAAAACTACTAATAACTGGTTGGCAGAATTGGGCGTGTAGGTTGTCTCCTTTGGTGTCAGCCTTGCCTCATGTTTGCTTAAGCTAGTTGTTGAACTAGGCATAACCAGGCAGCATATGGGGAGATAACAGTCTGGAAGTTGGTGTCATGGCTTACTTTTAACCCCTCTGTAATGTCAGGGAATATCAGATTTGGTTCTGTTCAGAAGCTGTAGGGAGCAGAAATATCAGGAGACTTAGTTCCAAGAGCCACACATAACCTACTTGCATAAGTAAGGCAAAACCACCCTGTAATACAAGCATTTTTCCCTGTTGTAACTGTGCTGTGATATTCTTCTGATCAGCATAGAGAGATAGCATGTTATTCAGATGGTGTATGTCTGAATGAAGGTCCTCTAAAAACTGATGGAAGGGCAGGAAGACTTCCTGGCATTCGATTGATTGACAGAAGGAGCTTGCTTTTGTTGTATTCAAACACTGCATAACCCATTTTGGCTCTAGTATACAATGACAGCCCTTAGGCAATCTTGAAATAATACTTTTAATCATAATTTTATTTATTTACTCTCAGCTCAGGAATGAATCGTCTTCAAAATGAAAAGCTGAGAAATGTTTTCTTTTCTTGAAAATTTAAGTATTGTTTTACTTGTTTAAGTTTTTTGAAGCCTTTGGGCTTTGTGGTATTTTAAGTGAGTAGAACAAAAGCTGGTTTTACTCATTAGAGAGCAAACTGCAATGAATATAAATGCACTTCCTTTCCGCCTTTCAGGGAAAATGTATATCCTAAATAACTGGACTAGCATTAAAGTTTATGCAGCTTTCTCTAAGACAGAGAGGCCTTTCATGACTGTAAGATTTTCTATAACAGTTTGGGTTTAACTGCTTGAGTTTAATACTTCTTCATATGATTTTTTGCATCTCAGACATAATTCCCATGTTGCAAGTCATAAGCAACTCATGGTCATATCAGTATAGTGCAAGATCCCACTTCTTATTTGTTAGGAGAAGAGAGTAAAGTATTTGAGCTGACTGGACTAAACGGAAGAGCTGGGATCCTGTTACCAGTCTCAGAAAAGTGATCCTCAGGAAAAATGGCTGAGCACAGTTTACAAACCAGATTCAGGAGTTTGCTTGTTCAAAATTTTCTGCCCTGCACGCCTTGAAAATGGATACAGACAGGTATATTGACGTTAAAGTGAGAGGGAAGGGATATTCTCTGAATATTAATTATCTTCATTTATTTAAATTCAAATTAAACCTTCCACCTTGCCTTTTGCAAAGTGTGCACACTGCTGTCATCACAACCATAAATAAAAAAGAGCTGTGTGGATATTTAATGGTTTATTATATTAACCTTACAAACAAATTACTGAGACAAACAGCATATTGCAGCTGATATTCAGCTTTTACATTAATTAAAAATCAGAAAAGTGCCATAGTGCAAGAAGTGTTCAAGGACAGGAATTCTATGTTGAATGTTTAAGTTTGAGCTACATCTCAATGCAGGTTAGAAACGAGAAATGAGAATATTATGAAAGGGATAAAAGCAAAGGGATAAATGGGGGGATTTTTTTTATTTATCACACTCAAATTTCTACTTCTTTTCTTGCTAGTACAAACATTTTTTAACAAGCTAAATTTTGTTCAAGCTAACGATATACTTCATAGCTATTATTATCCAATATGTATGAGCAAATCCTGGAAATTAAGGTCTTAAATCTGCTGCTGCTGGAGAAGGCTTTTCCACTCTTTTTGGCACTGTAAGTAGCATGGTAAGAGCTCAGACAGAGACATTAGGATCTAGATCCTCCACATCATGTGCAAGTCTCTCATTTTCCAGTTAGTGGTTACAGGAAAGGACACAGTTTCCACCTCCATACTGCAGTTCTGACCCATTGTTTCCATATATTTTGTACAAACACCTGAAAACATAATAGTTCAGAAATACTGAAGCAGTTTTTCTAAGTATTAGCAAAAAATAAAAAGAACAAACCTGCTGCTTCTTTCCAAAATATTTCTGACTTTTTAAAAGAAATCTGCTTTGACATCTGTGAAGGCTTTTCTTACACATTTTATTTGGTCAAAATGGAGTGTTGATTTCTACCCAAATTCACAAGTAATTTTTGCTGCAAGTTGCCATGGTGCAAGTATAATTTAAGGTGGCTGACTCTTATCTCCCACAGTGTTCACAGACGTGTGGTGGTGGTGTCCAGAAGCGAGATACGCTTTGTAAGAGGCTCCTAGCAGATGGGAGCTTGTTAGAGCTGCCAGAAACCTTCTGCTTTACACCAAAACCAGATACCCAACAAGCCTGCAAAAATGAAGATTGTCCCAATGAGTGGCTTCTCTCTGATTGGACACAGGTATGTATTCATGTACCAAATAATTGTGCTGTTCTTGCCAGTGAGGTTCCTTCTGGAATAAAGGAGCTAAATTAGCTCAGACTGGACAAAGTGTATTTTGCCTAGTTTTGTCCTGTAATCTGTCCTTATCATCTTGGTGGGGAATGTGATCTCTAGCTCCATGTTCCTCTTTTGAGTCTGCCTCAGCAGATGTGTTTTAGTCATCCAGCCAAACCATTAATACCTTCTGGCATAAACACAAGCCTTGCTCAAAACAGTAAATCCGTGCCTCTGTCCATGCTTATGTTTGTGTTCACCCAAGGCATCAAGGATGAGTAACCTTTATTCTCCCAAGCTAAATGCTTTTTTTTTCCCCAAAGTCTGGCTGTTTGCATGTCAATTGTCTTTTATTCTTGGGACCACTCCAGCCTTTCCCTATGATCTAGAGAAGAGAAGGGAGGGACTCCTGCAGTCTGCTGTAGGCATATCATTACAGCCATCAAACCTCTTTCATTCTAGGACACTGCATTTGTGATGTTAGCTAGCTACTTCATTCCTCCAGCGTAGGGATCACAAAACAAGCTCACTCTACTGAAATTTCTTACCCTTCTCCAGTCTCCCTTTCTGGCCCCATCTGGCTTAAGAAAGAATCTCTGTATATTTATGACAGTGTAACTGAAAAATATGGTGTGGCCTTTTAATGCCAGTAAGCATAAAAATCATACCTCATCTTGCAATCTTGTGGTTGTCTGGTAGAACTAAAACTTCCATCGCCGCGATCATCAACTCCTGTCACTGGCATACAAGATTTAAAAGAACTAATTGAGCAATGCAGCTTCCTGCAGATGTGAATACAGGAGGTGTTAATATAAAAACAACAATTTCAATAACTC
>WAAB01025644.1:0-46693 GCA_013389865.1 Piaya cayana | reverse complement strand
CCTAAATACATGAGTCAAGTGAAGTTTACTTTGAGTTTTCTTTCAGGAAACATCCATATTTTTCTTTTAGATTTAGAGTGTAAGGAAAAAAGCTAATGTTCTTGGGAAATGCTAACAATTTGGAATTTCTAAGCCTGATCTTTCTCCCCTTTGTCAAAATCGATTCCATAACCACCTCTCTAGTGTGCTGCCCTAGTAACAAAATGCAGCATGATTAATGTGGTGAATTTCAAGAATACGCTTACACAGCTTATTGGAAAACACTACTTTCAGCAAACATCAGTCACAGCACTGGAGAAACAGATTCTCCCTAACTAACCAGAGCCCTGGTTTAGCTAGTGGCTAAGACAGAGCAGGAGGGCTAGAAAAGCAGTAACTTCCCAAATACTAGCAGCTGGGTGACTAACTGGGGACTAGTTCTAAATTTATTACAAATCCTGATTAAGGTGGCTTGAGAGCATCACTAGACAACGACTGTAAGCTGTGCCCCCCCTTAAACCCACTGCAGTCGATGCAGTCTCCCTGCTGAGACACAGAAAGCTTCTGAGAGACAGAAAACCACTGAAACCACTGAGCAGGCATCAGTGCTGGCATCAAATCCAGTGCTCGTACCTTTATTCTTGAGACTAGAGAACGGTGACCAACAAGGCTACTGAAGCCGCTCTTCTATTCCCACTTTCTTTGAGCCAGGAAGATTTGTGAACACATGTCACTTTGAGCATGACCATGTAGTTAGCTATTTCTTCATAAATCATACTATTTTAAAGTGTTGTCTCTCAGTGGAGAATGAAGCTACTGGGCATGAATGACAGAAATATACTTAAATGAGACTTTTATCTGGAACTTGTGGTATTTCATTTGGAAAGCAATGAAGGAACATGTTCCTAAATAACTGTATAAATAACATTTACTTGAATTTGAGACCTTTAAACTCCATCAGCTATAATAGGAGTTTTAAACCTTTAACTTGCATGCAGACACCTCAGTTTCATCTGGAGTAGTTTAACTAGAGCCTATACCTGTTGCTGAATCTCACTCAGGTTGCTGTCTAATGAGTTGAAGAGAGACTTCAGAGCTTCAGTTTCTCAATTAGAAAAGTGGAGGAGCCTTCTTAGCATTTTTAATGAGAAAACAATTTATTGACATGCTGTCTGCAGCCCATGGCATATTCTCCTGCCTGGTTGCTCTTCTCTCTTATTCCTCAGCCAGTTTTCCTAGAAATTCAATTTCGAGGCACTTTTTTGGGTCTATTTTAATTCAGAGTCTTGCTTTTGATAGTTCTATAGTTTTGCATCAACTCTAATTCATCTAAAGATTCTGATGGGCTTTATTTGTGTATGTATTTCTGAATGATTTGTTGAATTTGTTGTCCACATTCTCTTTGAAATGAAAGGAAGATTCAGAATTTATGACTTACAGTCATGTGCAGAATTACATAATGTTATAGTAATATTCCCTTTCCTTTCATTCTTTAGTGATATCCTTCAGCTGACCATTTCTGACTGAAAACTAGTTTTCTGCAATCTTAATCTTACTACATTCAACGGAATCAGAAACATCACTGCTTTAGTTTGTCATTACAGATCTGCCTCAAAATTAGGATACTTCCCACAGAGTCTAACATTGTGTAGTGCAAGGAAAGCTGCAAGTAAGTGGGTGTGTTGTTTGGATTGCATTAGTTTATAAATTCAGATTATTTATTTTATTTATTTAAAGATCTAACACAATATGTGAAGCTTAGCTACTCGAATAGTGGGTGCTGCTGTATTTGAAGATGTGAAGCAGTGTCTGGTTTGTGGTTTTTTGTTTGTTTGTTTGTTTTGGTGGGTTAGTTTTGTTTTGGTTTTTTTTGTTTTTAATAGAGGCACTGACCTTAGGTATTTTGCTTGTTTGCCACTTATTAAGACCTTTTAAGACTATAGTAACTCAGGGCCATTGAAGTTGTGTGGTTGCTGAAACTCCAGTAACTATTTCAGAAGCCAAAGAAAAAACTGCAGTTAAATTAAATTGAAGATAAACATGGTGACTTTTGGCAGTGCTGAGAATATTGGTTCTCTGATGATGCAAGTACAATTGAATGCCCTGAAAAGGAAATAGTTGATCTGGCAGGCTGCTCTTGAGCATCATGCTACTTGAATTCACTCAATGGCAATTTAACTTCTTTATTAACAATGACTTTTTAAAGTAATAGTTTGACTTCAGAGGGAAAAACAATAACTCTGGATAGAAATAAGTAGGATGTGTACTTGTCTGACATGGAAATAGCTTGAGTGATATTAGAAGATGATATTAGAAGATGGACTGCAGTCATTGATAAGAACGTACAGGATAAAGTGGAAAATGCTATTTTTTGTGTTACTAACACTCCCTTGGAGATAGATTTCTTTCTTAGTTTTCATGGACTCCTGTGGAAATATATGTTTAGAGTTTTTTTTCTGGATAACTACTGTTTCCTACTCAGGAGACTCCTCTGTTTTCAGATTTTCTCATGCTTTTGTAAGGTTATTAGTGGTGTGGTCTAGAATTGTCCTTTGGCTGCATTCAGAATGGATGATAAGCTACTACATTTTGCTTAGAAACTGTTAGATATTCGTTTGTGTCTCAGTGCCAAAGTAATTTCAGAGGCTGTATTTATGTTGGTTTTGATCTTCACAACTACAGCTATGTGCATTCATGTTCAAAACTGCGTGACTGCTGATTTATTTATTTAGGTATTTGTGTTAACTAGCATTATAAAACCATACAAGTCTGCATTATATCAGGAACAGATGATGAAGATATACTTTCTAGGCACAAATTTGTGTGGTATGTCTTCAGGATTGTTTCAAATTCCTGTTAAGGAAGCCATGGAGCTATTGAAGGACTATTACTGGTATTATTTAATTTTGGAATAATGAATATTTATATGATCTGTTCCTTTTCTCTCTCTTTTTTTTTTTGTTTTGCCTTTGTCATGAACAGCTGTAGGGCTGGGAACTTGTCATGCACCATGTTAAAGGCCCTGATCCACCACCAACTCGTGTCAGTAGAAGCGGTCTCAGTTGAGATCAGTGAGTCCCTGGGCCAAACTCTAAAAAATATCATTTATTTCCATTACATGTGCTGTAAATTTCTATGCAGAGAACCTTCTCTACATTTCTGTCAAAAATGCATCTGACCTTTCTCTCCATCATTCCCTGGGTCATACCAGTCATGTTACGGTTTTAGTCCTTCCTTATTAATTCAGGATAGTGGAGCAGAATAACCGAACTGTCATTATCCTGCTAGGTTCAGAATTAAAGAATGTCAACTGCCTGCCTTTGCAAGCAGATAATAACAAAAATAGTGTGACATTCGCTCAATTGAGTATGAGGACCTGCACTTGTAGGTGTCTGCACAGATCTATGTCTACATATAATAACGCCTGCTTAGACTTACTCTGTAGTCAGTGCAGATATAGGTAAAAAGTCCAGTATGAGCCAGGAAACAAGTCACATAATTAAAAAATAGATACCATCATTTCATCAGATGAATCAGATCCTGTGTCCACAGTATGCAACTGACTCTTATAGAAGTTTTGTTGTACATCTCAGGAGTAGGTATCTCCATGTAGAGCAATGCAGGATCAGCTCTACTTGAGCTACCCCATAGACACTTGCTCCCCTTGCCCTTGAGTTGCTTGGTAAAAGCAATAAGGTGAAAGTAGTAGGTCTGGAGGCTTCACACCATGCAGTTAGTGTTTCCAGTCCTAGACTTTGACCCCTTTGAGTGAGACACCACCCAGATTCAGGACAGAAAAAAAATAATTTGTGTACCCAAGGAGTTTACAAGCTGACTGTAAAACAGAAGACTGTAAAACAGGGAGACAAGTACATAAGGAAGAACAAGGTATAAATGAAATCCTTGAAAATGAAAGGGAAGAAATTACATAATGGAAAGGGTATTTACATCTGCACATGGGTCAGGCACTGACCTTTAGCCTGGAACATTAAAGCAATGTTTTGATGAGATCACTTGAAAAAACATGCTGGAATTACAGCCTTTGTGAAACATCCAAAAGGAAAACATTTTCTGAGAAAGCACAGGTCAGAATGTTTTTATGCTACTTTCCTACTCTTTTTAAACTGGTTTTAATATAAATGCAACTTAGCTTGTCTCTGAAAGCAGATGCATCTCATTTCTATGTCATAAAACCTAACAATTCAAAACTATATCAGCTATCACAGTTGTATCAAAGCAATTTGTCACTAGTGTTTACCTCTAGCCACACACCACGTCACTTTGCTGGCAACTTGAACTCCAAAACCTCCACTAAAGAATATTTATTTTACAGGTTAGCTTATTATTATAGAGATATTGAATGAAGAGGTATAGCCATGTGCCGGCAGTGCTAGATATCATTGCAAACAATGAACTGCCTGTTATCTTAAGATATTGACAGGGTCTGGTGCAGCCTAATGAAAAAATTATTTCAGTAAATTATGTGTCAGATTCTATTACTGTATTGTTTGAAAAGAAACATGAAGTGAAGATCAATACTAATTGGCAGTAGAGAGTTCACGCGACATATTGTAAAGGAAGAAGATAAACGTCCCACTTGCGTTTCATCAAGCCGATTATTTTATAATGCTGGAGAGGAAACTTGATTACAAAAAAATGTGTTTATTTCCTGTTTCCACAATGTACCTTATTTGCTAATACAATTAGTTTTACGAGTCTGGCACTTGAATGTTGTGGGTTTACCTAAAACTTCCTTTTCCTTTCAGCGTGAACTGCTACTGCCTTTCTTTTTATGCAGTATTTTCAGTATTTTTCAGTATTTTCACTTCTTTTCCTCATCTGTTAAGGAAGTTGGAATCTCTAAAGGAAAGTTCAGAGGTTTTTCTTTGTTTCAGCACACACGTAAACATGAGGCAGCTTTGAAGTAAGTAAGCTTGGGTCAGATTCAGTGTGAACCAACTAATATACTGCAAGTTCATTTTCAGGTTACTGACTGCATTGTTTCAGTAGTCTCTTACTTTCCTCAGTGAGCAACCACAAGGTTTACAATAATAACTGATTCCATTGTTTTCATGTCACAAAATCTTTATTACTTTTGCAGCCTCTTGTCACCTTAAATGTCTGTATTATGGATCAAATTAGTGAAAAATAATTAAATAAGAATCCTCTCTCTATGTTTTCTCCTATGAGTTCTTATATTTTTGTGAATACTGTCTTCTGTTTAAAAGGCAAAACCTATTATATTTTTCTCAAACAAGAACTTGGAGAGTATACAAAGCTGAACTAGCCATAAGAATGAAGAATGAGATGCCTGATTTGCACGAGGAAAATGGCCTGGATTCAGCTGACAAGTTTTCAACAAAATCATCCTTAATGGAGGAGAAATCCCCAATGGCATTAGGTGACTAAATGCAGATTGCATATCACTTCCCCTCTTAGCATGGGAGGGATGAAGCCTACAGGGATCAGCTGCAAGATGACAATTCTGTGACTCCATTCTCCATTAACTCTTCCTGACTAACCAAATGGTGTAAGTTAGAAAAGCCACAGAGGCACCACAGAGTAAGTTGTAGCTTGGCAAAGTACCCAATACAACTTATCTGCAGAAGCATCTTCCTGAGGATCAGAGTAAGAGCGTGGCATTCACAGAGGGCAACAAAGGAAAAGCCTTAGTATTTGAGACAACTATCAGCACAGTCCAGAGAGATGCAAAAAGCAGCATGCACCTTTCCTGTGCTCACCTGGGCTGCTCTTCAGCCTCTTACTTCCCAGTCTGTAGCTTTTCTCTGTGAGAGTCTTTGTGGCTGTGAGCATCAGGCAAGTGCAGTAGAAGTGACTTGTGCTTGGAAGTGCAGGCATTGAGAGGAGATATTTTCTGGCAGGCAGGGAAGAGGTAAAAGCTCTGCACACTTGTATCATGTGCCTTTCACTCTGCAGTCTTTCAAGCTTGTCTCCTTTTGCGGAGATGATTTGTAGAGAACTCAGCAAGATGAATATTTCTAAGCACAGTTTGTCATACTCCTGCAAGCTTTTCAGTGGGAGTGAGTGCTGAAAGTCATTTTGGAAAGAGGCAAATCAGGGCAGAAAGTGGAGAACAACAGATACCTCATATACTCTGGTTAAATTTGTCTTCGAGGTACAATCACTCCATTAATTGCTTTTTAGGCAAACAGTCAGCAAACCCACAATAGGGAAGTAACTATTAGTTCTGAGCAGGTCCCAGAACTGGAGGGTTTGGATGTGTGTATAGAAAGGCCACTCAGGCTGTAAGGTATACAGATTTGAGAGTGGTACTGAGAAGGAAACAAAGAATATCTCAGTAGAATGAAACATTGGAAAGGGAAAAACTACCATGAAATGAGAAACTTTGTTTAACTAGGCCTTAAAAGAAAGAGATAATGAGGTAAAATGCTATTAAAATACATTATATTAGAAAATGAGACCCTAAGAGGACCATTCCCACGCTTCAATGCTAGTATATCTGAACAGAAAAGTAAAGGAGGGTTTTAGAAGTGGAAAAAATCTTACAACCTTAAAAGCAAGAAATGGGAAGAGAAGAATAAGATAATGGTTGACAGCAAATTAAGAATCAATGAATTTCAGGGCATATAAGAAAAAATAGAGAGGGAGGAACTTTGTAAAGACATAAATGCTAGTAATTAAAACTTCTTCAGATGTATCAGAAAGAGAGAGCTTGCCAGAATCAGTATCAATAGAAGGTAGACAATGAAGATGAATAGCTCTGAACCTCCTTTATCACCAATGCAAAAGAGCAGGAAAGACTGTGGTGGGGAATTATGTCAGAGTTATCAACAGCGGGCATTTCAGAAATCAATCAACTGAATACAAACCTCTGAGAGTTGATGTTTTTTAAAAGAAATTCAGATTTGTGAACTTAATAACCAGCCTCAGAATTGGGAAATAAAAATGTTGAATACATTATCACTGTCTCAAAGGGTAACTCAAGTCATCTTGGGAAAGACAAACTAGCCACTTTTGACTCCAACACCAACCAGCTTGACAAGGAACTCTAATGAGGAATGTAATTAATAATATTGGTGAAATCATAGATTTGGGATGAATCACAGGACTGTCTTGTGAAACCACCAGTGTTCTCTGAAGATGGCAGTTTATTGGAAAGTTGAACCTGTCTATCCAGTATACTGAGAATTAAGAAAAAAGGTTGACGAGGACTTTCATCAAAAGCTGTTAAAGAAGCTTTCTCTCTATTAACTAAAAGATTTTTTTTTGTCCTTATCCTGCTGTAACCACATATATTAGTAAATGGGCATTTTTAGTAGTTTATTCAGAGTCTGAGAGAATATGTGGTAGGACCTGTCCTAATCAGCATATTCACAGATGATAAAGGAGAAGAGGTAAATAACAAGGAAGCAATTTTTTTTCAGAGGGTGCAAAACTATTCAGCCTAGTAAAGTCTAAAGCTGCTGTGCAAAGATGTGGAAAATTCACAGTGCTGAATAACTGGGTGAAGAACAGTTCCAGGCTGATAAATGGAAATTAATCTAAAGGAAAGAACAACAAAACTAATCTAACTCTCTGTGCTTCATGATTGACATACAAACACAGTATTATCACATAGAAGTGAGACTTTGGGGTCACTTGCATGAATTCTCTAAAATTAGTAATGGAAATTTTTTGTCATCAAGACATATGGACAGTAATGTTGTGGCAGAGGGTTAAAATAATAGCTCTGAGAAAACCCACACAGCAAAACCCACCCAGAGGGCTAATTCAAAACAACATCATAGGGCATTGATTTCTTTCAAAAACTTTTTTAGGAAGAAAAAGAAGAAAAAAGTGCCAGGATTTTATTCAAATTAATTAGAGCAGGATGCAAAAGTCACCAGTGGAGTTTCCACTTTCTTTGTTGTTGGCTTCAGTAAACCTGTCACTTTTGATTCAAAAGCTCATTTGGTGATGTAATTACTTTAGTGCAGTGGTGTGCTGAGGATAGCTGAGTAGCTGCATTAAGATTTACCACAAAGCAATATGCAACATTATTGCTGAATATTCTTGGAAGGATTTGCCTTTCAACATGTTCTTTGATTCTTCTTCAACTGCTTATTCATATGCTTCCTACTAGTTCCATTGATGACCGAAAAATACCAATTTGTGATGAACTATAAAAGCTGAAAAATGTTAGATGTCATCTGGGGCATATGTGCCCCTTTAAGAGAAAATCTTTTCAATCCTAAATTACAAAGTTCTTAGATATGGACACTGTACTCCATTTTCCACCTCATATATGCCTTATGGTGTTCTTAACTGATTATTTGTCCACTTTTTTTTGTCATTTTTTAATCATTATTTTAGCTGTATTCTGATGGAGATGATATTGCAAGGATGTATTCCAGCTTCAATGTGCTTGAAGTCATCAAATATCTGCTTCCACCTTCCTGTCTTGAAGAACAGTGAAGGGGTTTGGTTTTTTTTTTTATTTGTTTCTTTTTCCTGCACAGTACTAGCAACAAATACCATGAGTGGGAGTTTTTGTTCTGTAGACAACATTTGGCACAAATGTCCCTGAAATAAATTCAAAATTGTCATTAGAATTCACAGACATCACATATTCTTCTTACCTCAAACCCTGAGTCATTCATTCTGAGAAAGGGAATAAATTTTCATTTTTTGGACCCTTGTCCTCATGAAGGTTACTTACTGTCATGATTATTTTGCTTGCAATTGGACCAAATTTCAGTTCAACTGCCCTGGAAATATTATGGTCTCTTGGACCACCCTGGTTTCAAAACTCATTGGCAGTCTGAATTGCCAGACAAAGTAATGGCAACTGTGGAGCAGAGATTTTAGTTCTCTTGGAAGTTGAAGTATTTCAACGTGTGTTTGTCCTTTCCATGCCTGTACTGCTTCCTTCAGCCATTCGTCTAAGTTCTTGCAGTGAGAATGTTTCAAACAGAGGCAGAATGAGATATTTGGACAACACCTTTCTGCCCTACAAAACACTAATCTGCCCCTGAATCACAGTCCATTAGTGCCTTGAAGAAGGGATTGCTGAAAACATGTATGCTTATGATTTGGGTAATTCTTTAGTTTTAGCCTTCTTAACATTCTGGCTCCAGGCAGGTTCTGGGGAGACATTACTTGGTGTGCAGATCCCTAAACCTCTAAAAATAGCAAACATAAGTTTATTTTATTTTCAGTTGTTGGTATAACACCCCGAAGCATCCCATGACTCTCCAACAGAGAGGTAATTTTGGACCCTTTGCGTGCATGCAGGGGTGAGTCCCAGCTGCTGCTCATTCTTCTGGTACCAGAGATGTAAATAGGGCAGAGGCCTCCAGCCTTTCTCCCAGTAGCTCCATCACTCACATCCAAACAGAATGAGGAAAGGAGCCTGCCAGAAGTGTGCAAGGTTAGAAGACAAGCACCGATAATTCACCATCATGGGATGTCTTGCCTGCCTGGCACTGCCCCACTTCGTATGCCAGCAGCAACTGAGCACATAAACGCAAGCATCTTGGGTTCATTTCTCAGATTTAACTCCAAGGGAGCCACTTCCATTCACCAGGGCCCTTATTTCCCATGCCCCTCTAGCCTCGATGGCTTCTGCTGTTACGCTGACTCTGGCCTACCATCCCATTCAAGGCATTTTATCGAAATCCTCAAGTTTTCCTTCCTTTACATACTTCTTACAGAATTCACCTCTCCTTAGATCTCATTGATTCTGCCTTACATTCCCCACCATTCCACATGGCCAGATGTCTTCTCCCTGCACCCTTCCCATCTCTAAAAAGATCTTTCTGTGCTTGTGCTGCCAGATACCAAGGTCTTTCTCTCCTTCACCTCCTTGTTTTCAGTGGGATATCTGCGCTGGGGACCACAGGAAAAGCAGTTCCCAGCTCTCATTTTCTATATCACAGAATGAAATCCATGGTCAAAATCCACCCCCTTGTGCTGTAGTGGGAATGGAGCAAGCTAAATCCAAGGTAGGTCCTTGGCAAATTTAGCTGCTGACCTCCAACTACTCCCTGGTGAAGCTGTTTTTTCAAAGTCTTAAGGGCTGACTAGTTTTTCCATGGGGTTATAAGGCCTTAAGCTTTGCAGCAGGATACCCCTCATCCTTCACCTGACATGACCTGCATACAGCAAGCTGCTGCTTTCTCTCTGTTGCTGTTCTTTTTCTCAGCAGGTAGCCTACAGTCACACCTGGCAAGCCCAAGGAAAGGACATGAAGAAATGGAGACCTGGTTAACCTTTGACTATTGTAGTAGGAGACTTGGCCAGGGTTAAAGCATGACTCAGGAGCATACATTGCCCAACCTGAAAGGGAACAGGCGGGATCAATTATAATGGAGAATAATTGTTATAGCAACCGAATATGTACCAGAGCCAAGTAAAAGCTATTGTGCCTCCAAAACGCTAGCATTAAACTAAATACACAGAACAAATCTGGCATGCATGTTTGAAATCTGTTTGACATAAATGCACCTTTTGTTGTCCCCAGAAGCTGATTTATTTTGAATATCAGACAATCAATTTCTTAACAAACTTATACAAAATGCCTCTTTTAGGCATGTGAAAGCTTTGTGGAACAAGATAGCTTAGTTGAGTAGAATACATTTCTTCTTACAATTTTTAGAAACATTTCAGTAAAAATGTTAGGTAAGGTTCCTTCTTTATCCTTTCTATGTTCATATAAAATATATAAAGAGACTTTAACAAGGCAATGAAACTACTTTACTATAATTCTGCTCTTAATCACAATTATCAAATTATTAACTGTTTGCTACATAAGGTCTTACATGTGTGCTAAACCTCTGGACACTGAAAGAGTGCATAATCTTGTGGTTTTCCCTTAGGTTTTAGATTTTGAAGCCAGTTTGAAAAGGAAGATGCAGATGTATTTGCTTCTTTATCTTAGGCTTCTGAAAAATTACAGTCTGCACATCATACTGGATTTCAGTTATTTAAACCTAGGTCAGTGCACCTCAAAGTCAGTGCTAATCAGTCAGTGCTTGTGAGAAGCTGCACAAACCAGTGAAAAGCTTTCCTAGTGATAGAATAATGTTATTTCTTAGTGTGTCTTATTAAACTATTGTAGTATACTTCTATTCCAGACTATGTTGAGATTGAAATATCCTAATAATAAAGAGCTTGGAAAGCCTTTGAAGTCTACTATTGACTGCCAAGGTTTTCCCACTTTGCTTTTCGCCAAGCACATTTCACATGATAAGAAGGCAGATGCCGGCAGTCTCGGCATGATAAGACAGCAACACTTCAGTAGGTGCATGAGGTCCTCAGCAGCACGGTGCTGTGCAGAACACTGCTTCTCAGTCCCATATTGTGTCTTTATCTTCCCATGCTTTCTGCCTGACATGGCAGTGCCTGTATCGGAGAAACAAGGGCAATCTGAAACCCATCTGTGCTGAGGTTCTGCAATGAGAAAGGAGATAAAATTGCTTACAGAAAGAAGCACTATGCTCCGTGCTGATCACTACAGCTTGACAATGGTCCAGCCTCACTTTCCACTAGGAGTCAATGGTGACTTTCAAATAGTTGAGAATAACGACAGTCGGGCAGGTTATGTTAAGGATGCTTTTTACGGGATTGTGGCACCTATCTTAGGAGTAGAAATTTAACAGGACAGAGAAGCTCTCAGTGTTTGCTGGTCTAGTTCTTTCTTTTACTGGCATTACTCTGCTCACCTCAAGGTAATTATTGTGCAAGTCATACCTAAAAATTAACATTGAGAAAATTGTTAAATCATATGTTCCTCTGGGCAGCACCCTGTTCTGTGATTCTACGACGCATCCAATACATTGGTCCAACGGAACAAAAAGAGTAAGTTTGTAAGAAACAAACCCTTTTCTATGTATTTCTGAAATACTTTCTTCCATTACTTACTCTCAGTTTCTCTGGTGAAGTAACTCACATTGAAAATCTTGATTGCGTCTTTGAAATATACTTAAACCTTAGGCTAAAGAAATAAGAAGATACTTTGGGAGAACAGCTTCATTCTTGATCCTGTCTTCTCTTTGGATCTTTCATAATACATGGCAGCTGTTTATCTTCTCTTACTGTAACTGGATATTCATTGATTATTTGACATTTCTTTCTAGTCTTTGACGAAATGCAAAGATAGCAAACATTCCTGAACCTTTGATGGTTTGTCATTAAAATGAAATTTTTAAGTATGGTTCAAAGGATGAGTGAAACTTTACTTTGCTGGAAACAACAAAATTATTTAGAATTCATCCTATCAATAACTGATAATCAGGAAAATGCCTACTAGCTTTAATATAATCAGTCCATCACCATTAAATCCCTTGAGAGCAGGCTAGTTACAGTACCAGCAAGTGACTCATATCTGTGATTTTCAGTGTTAGAACCAACTTATCTAGTGTCTTTCTGACTGTGGATGCCAACCACAGTCAGATTTTGAACTTTGGATGCCAGTCAAAACTTCTGACTTTGGATGCCCACCTGATCATCTTTTAGAAAGAGCCTTGTTCATCGGGAATGTCCTTGTTTCACTTGTACCCATTATACACTCCCCCAAGCTTCTTCTATTCACTGCAGTTCCTGCCAATTCACGTCCTTATAAGTGAGGGGAGAATTATTTGGGATCACTGAAGTCTCCTAACAAGGAGCTGGCATTGCTTAATGTGCCACCTCTCTTCATGTGTAAAGGCCAGATTAAACCTTTAACAACCCAAAGTTTTAAAGACTTGTTTTATAAGTCTCACACCTATTGCTCAGGATTTATCTCCATTTTTGCACTGTAGCAGCCATAACAACATCAGAATAATTTTTGTAATAATGCTGAACTCTAACAGTCTTGAAATGAGATATTAATTACCACCATTACAAAAACATTTTTGCATGTCTTGGATATCATTCTTTCTAGTCCTAATGTCTACATGCCAGTCAAAGAGTAAAATTAAAAATATTTAAATGTAAACCATTCTGGTTTCTTTGTGAACAGAATTCCAGGTTGGTACTTGATGCAGAATAAACTAGTTGAGAGAGGAATATAAAAATAATTAAATAGACTCTCGTCAGAAAGCTGGAGAACTTTTTGAGCCAAATATTTTATAGCGAGCTGAAATATTCAGGTAACTCCTGTTCTTCCTGTCACCATCGTACATCTCAGTTTTTTAATATGCTGGAAAAAAACAAAGTACAATCCTAAACAGCAGAGTGAGATGTTTGAGGGTTTCCTACTGGGACCTTGGATTGAAAGTATCAGGGTACCTGATAAAATGGAACTCATTAACTTTTCATCCCATCCTTTTCATATGAAGACCCCCATGGAATCTAAAGTTAGTTTGCAGGTGAAACCATCACTGGTTCTAATTCTAATGTCATCTAAGGAACAAAAACTTCCAGAGTGGTTTCTGAGACTTTTTTTTTATCTGCCTGTGCTGGGTTTTCACTGTATATATAAGGAATGTATATATAACTTGTGGTGTTATTGATAAACTTATTTGTTATAACAAACACACACATAAATATACACACATCCTTTTTTAATAAATGGCAATCCATAAAGAAAATTAATGCAAATAACAAGTAGCAGGAATGATGAATCTACATCTGCACCTGGTTTCATTGCAGCAGAATGCACAGAGGAGAAAGAAAATCTAAAGAGAAAAAAATTTGAAAGAGAGATTAGGTTTTAAAATAAATTCATTGAGTTTTTTTTCTTAGAAGCACTTCATTTCCTCAATCAAACATGACCAATCTATAGACCACTGTTACTCCACATTATTCTGGGTATGGGTGGAACCTCACATAAAAAAATCAGAGAAACAAAATGTAGAACCAAATTTGATAATGATTGGTTTCTTTTTTTTCCTACAAAATATTGGCATCTGAAGACCAAAGGAGGAAGAAAGAACAGATATAGAACAATGAAACTGATAAGAGTACTGAAAAGAATCTTTACTTAAAGATTGTGTTAAGTTTGGAGTACACAACATTGCACTTAAGTGAGTCTGATAATTTGGATTCTTGTCTGTCAGAAGAGCAAACAGACGATGTTATACACTTATTTGTACAATCTAGTAAAGTACAAGAGTTTTCTGGTTAAAGCAAAGCTGTTTGCTGTTGAGGACAGTTGTTAACAATGTTCTGTGCTTAAGAACTCTAAAAACATCAGATATTTTATTTTTTGTCTATTTTAATAAGTGTAGTAATTATTTAGATCAGCTTCCATTTAGGAAAAAAATGTAAATAAGACACTGCTGGCCCAATCCAGCTAACCAAATTTCACCCATTGGAAAAAGGGACAAAAGTAAAAGTTGCTGTGGATTTTTCTGGTGCTTATCTCACACTTTTCTTCTGCATTTTCATTTGTTGCAGAAGAGCTACTGATGATTTAAATGCAGTTGCTAAAGTGAGGTTTCCTTCTGCATCTGAATGTTAGAAAGGGAAATGTTGACTTTTGCAAAGTAAAAATGAATACTATCCATGGATAGATAATTTTAAATCTGAGAGTACTTATTTTATACATGCAGTCATTCATCTGTAGGCATCTGCCTGCATCTTGCAAGTGGGACTTAGACAGAAAATATAAAGTGTGTGTCTCCCACATTACTTTATAACTCCTCGCAACCCCATAACATAGCCTAGCTTCATCATCTGTTTTCTTGCCAGTTCCAACCCTAGNTTCTTCCTGTCACCATCGTACATCTCAGTTTTTTAATATGCTGGAAAAAAACAAAGTATGATCCTAAACAGCAGAGTGAGATGTTTGAGGGTTTCCTACTGGGACCTTGGATTGAAAGTATCAGGGTACCTGATAAAATGGAACTCATTAACTTTTCATCCCATCCTTTTCATATGAAGACCCCCATGGAATCTAAAGTTAGTTTGCAGGTGAAACCATCACTGGTTCTAATTCTAATGTCATCTAAGGAACAAAAACTTCCAGAGTGGTTTCTGAGACTTTTTTTTTATCTGCCTGTGCTGGGTTTTCACTGTATATATAAGGAATGTATATATAACTTGTGGTGTTATTGATAAACTTATTTGTTATAACAAACACACACATAAATATACACACATCCTTTTTTAATAAATGGCAATCCATAAAGAAAATTAATGCAAATAACAAGTAGCAGGAATGATGAATCTACATCTGCACCTGGTTTCATTGCAGCAGAATGCACAGAGGAGAAAGAAAATCTAAAGAGAAAAAAATTTGAAAGAGAGATTAGGTTTTAAAATAAATTCATTGAGTTTTTTTTCTTAGAAGCACTTCATTTCCTCAATCAAACATGACCAATCTATAGACCACTGTTACTCCACATTATTCTGGGTATGGGTGGAACCTCACATAAAAAAATCAGAGAAACAAAATGTAGAACCAAATTTGATAATGATTGGTTTCTTTTTTTTCCTACAAAATATTGGCATCTGAAGACCAAAGGAGGAAGAAAGAACAGATATAGAACAATGAAACTGATAAGAGTACTGAAAAGAATCTTTACTTAAGGATTGTGTTAAGTTTGGAGTACACAACATTGCACTTAAGTGAGTCTGATAATTTGGATTCTTGTCTGTCAGAAGAGCAAACAGACGATGTTATACACTTATTTGTACAATCTAGTAAAGTACAAGAGTTTTCTGGTTAAAGCAAAGCTGTTTGCTGTTGAGGGCAGTTGTTAACAATGTTCTGTGCTTAAGAACTCTAAAAACATCAGATATTTTATTTTTTGTCTATTTTAATAAGTGTAGTAATTATTTAGATCAGCTTCCATTTAGGAAAAAAATGTAAATAAGACACTGCTGGCCCAATCCAGCTAACCAAATTTCACCCATTGGAAAAAGGGACAAAAGTAAAAGTTGCTGTGGATTTTTCTGGTGCTTATCTCACACTTTTCTTCTGCATTTTCATTTGTTGCAGAAGAGCTACTGATGATTTAAATGCAGTTGCTAAAGTGAGGTTTCCTTCTGCATCTGAATGTTAGAAAGGGAAATGTTGACTTTTGCAAAGTAAAAATGAATACTATCCATGGATAGATAATTTTAAATCTGAGAGTACTTATTTTATACATGCAGTCATTCATCTGTAGGCATCTGCCTGCATCTTGCAAGTGGGACTTAGACAGAAAATATAAAGTGTCTCCCACATTACTGGAATTTTAACTCCTCGCAACTCCATAACATAGCCTAGCTTCAGCATCTGTTTTCTTGCCAGTTCCAACCCTAGCAAAATGAAGTTTTACAGTCTATGGAATTTGACACTAGGCTTTCATATAATCTCCTCAGTGCCTTTCCACTTCTGAAAGCTCAGTATGTTAATAGAAGAGATGCCGCTCATGCAAACAAGTTCCTTTAGGGACCTGGAAGCAGGAATTTGGTCTTTCCTGTCACTGTCTAACACATGCCCACCCTTTTTCTTTCCCCTGTTATCAACTCTTCTTCTTCCCAAGAGTAAATATTGTAATGCTATAGGAACTGCATAAACAAACTGAAAATAGAAAGCTGTTCCACAGCACATATAATACTCATCTAGAAAAGACTACTAGTATTATATATCACTTTTTTCACCATTCAAAAAAGATCAATGAAGAGTGATATTACTCCTACCAAGCATTATACTGTGGATTTGTTTTTGAAAGGAAAGCATTTCTTCTCAATGTTGATGGAAAAATATTTTTTCCAATAAATTCTCTTGATGTTTACACAGCTACAGAACATAATTTACCCATTTGCAGTAAGACTCCAAAAAAGCCTCTCCTGAGGCCTGGTGATACCAGAGCCTCATGCAAAGTTGGTTCTGTAACAAGCCAGGGAAGGAACTTAGATGCCAGGTAGTAACTGGTATTATAATAATAGTTTCTTACATTCATTGTCATTCATTGACATTCTTCTCTGTCAGTTATGAATAGGTCTGGAATCCCAGTAGAGTCAACCAGAAGAACACAAATCAGCCCAAATATGTGCCTCCAGAACAGGGTCAGTCAGGATGCAGAGAAACAGAGATCAAGAGGAAATACTTGTAATTCAGACAGATCTTTTCTGTGATATATGAGTATAAGCCTAGGTATCAGCACAATACGGTAATACTATGTCCCCAAAATACAGACTCAGACTTGTCAGGAAACACTGAAGGAGCTCAGTCCCAGCAGAGACATTTATGTTTGTGCTTCATCANACTCCTACCAAGCATTATACTGTGGATTTGTTTTTGAAAGGAAAGCATTTCTTCTGAATGTTGATGGAAAAATATTTTTTCCAATAAATTCTCTTGATGTTTACACAGCTACAGAACATAATTTGCCCATTTGCAGTAAGGCTCCAAAAAAGCCTCTCCTGAGGCCTGGTGATACCAGAGCCTCATGCAAAGCCAGGGAAGGAACTTAGATGTCAGGTAGTAACTGGTATTATAATAATAGTTTCTTACATTCATTGTCATTCATTGACATTCTTCTCTGTCAGTTACGAATTGGCCTTGAATCCCAGTAGAGTCAACTAGAAGAACACACAATCAGCCCAAATATGTGCCCCTAGAACAGGGTCAGTTAGGATTCAGAGAAACAGAGAGATCAAGAGGAAATACTTGTAATTCAGACAGATCTTTTCTGTGATATATGAGTATAAGCCTAGGTATCAGCACAATACGGTAATACTATGTCCCCAAAATACAGACTCAGACTTGTCAGGAAACACTGAAGGAGCTCAGTCCCAGCAGAGACATTTATGTTTGTGCTTCATCACTGTTAAGAAGGACCAAGTATCTTCTTTCACTCCCATCTCTTGTGTCTAGTTTTAATTCTCTGCTAAATTTGTTGGAGTTTGTTGAGTAACTTCAATGGGGTTTCCTGAAGATCCTGATAATAGATTGCTGTCCCTGTCACGTCTAGGTCCTGCCTATATATGAGACTACATACAGTGTTAAATTTCATCAGAGCTAAGAAACACTTGCTTTGTTGTCCTGAGTAAAGGTAATGTGAATGGCTCAAACATCTGTAAAAAAAGCAACTGAAGAATCTTTTGGCAGTTGTCGAAAAGTAGTAATGCATGTAACAAGCAGGTACTTTCACAAACAGGCTGTGAAACCTGCTGGACAAGCAATCTCTCCCCATTTGTCTTATTTCTGATGGCACTGGCAAAAAGGACCATTTTACATACCCATATATTTAAAACCAAATCCCAAGCTCCTTGAATGCCGCAAAATTCCAGACTTTCATTCTTTCACCAAGAGAATGAGGTTTTTTTGGCCCGTACCCTGTGTCAGTGCTCCCTTCTTCTTTTGACTTGTTATAGATTCAGCACTGAGACACCAATGGTTCATTGAGTTGTTTCTGGTGATAAATGGTGATAGGAGCATCCAAATTGCCACACTGAAGCACAGAATAGCTCACATATGCTATTGATCTCTGACACAGGTCAACATCAGATTTACAGAAGCACTTGAAAACCAGCAGTGTACAAATCTAGATGTCTTTTTCTGACTATTGTCATCTGACATTTTACTTCTACCTGAAAACATGTGGATAGATATTTCTTACATGTGTAGCTTATATATATAACTCGGCAATATATTTTTACTTGTATGAACTTCTTATCTTTTCCTAAATTCTAATTATTCTTTTGGTCTCAAAGATGCTGGGTAGCAATTCTTCAAGGAGCAATGTCCAAGTAATTGCTGTACCATCGTGTAATTGCTATAGCATGATGTAAAACCAATAGCAGGCAAACAATACCGTTGTATGGGAGATGTTTAATGCAGAGCCTAGCAGTAAACATGATTGCTTTTAATTTAATTTCTGTTCATCTCAAGTTCTGAAATTTCCATGTGGGAAATATTTAAGAAGACTGACAGCACTGCTGATTATGTTACCCTTATTTATGCGGAAGATTCTCTTGTCAGCCAGTTATTACTGTCACTATCCTTGACTAGGACTTAATCACTCAAGAGAGAACAGTGACTTGTTACATTTCCAGCCACTGTGTACACTTTTGAGTGGGAATGAGTGAGTCCAATTCAAACCAGTCAGCATAATTGATTAATCAAGAGAGTTAGGAGCTGCCAGCCTATTAAATACAATGATATCCCTGGGTCAGCGGATGTAAAAATATTTCAGTAGCTGTCACTGCATTGCACTGTGTTGTTCATTTGTCAGTGGACATCTGCCTTTAGTGAAGTAGGCTGTGTATTCAAATGCTGCAATACATCACAGCAAAGAACAAGACTATAGGCCGACTTTTTTTCAGCCCTGAAACCCTAAAGTAACAGGAACATTATTGAAACAATTACGTTTTGATTAAAAATTGTCATGTGGATCCACAGATTTGCCAGTCTGGTTTGTGAGGCTCCAAAATCATGAGTGATACTATGAAGAATGTGGTAATATTTGTTAATTGTACTTTGATGTGTGTACAGGCACATACACAAACACATACACCAGTCCATACATATTTTATCTGAATTGCTGTTATAATCCCTGCCTATGGATATAGTTTGTGCGTATGTGTGCATGTGTACATGTATAAACTGCAGACTTAATTCTCACTTCCACGATTGACCTTACTGCTGATAATATAAAAATTCTGTGTCCAGGTTGAATATAAGTGTAATTCCTGCAAATCTGTAAGATTTCTAGAAGGTGATGTATAGAAACACAATACCATAGTGTTCTGCTCAGAAAGTCGGTGTGGGTGACAAATAAACATACATTCTAAACACTAAACCATGTCCCTTAGCACCTTGTCCACCCGTGCCTTAAACACCTCCAGGGAAAGTGAATCAACCACCTCCCTGGGCAGCCTATTCCAATGCCCAATGACCATTTCTGTCAAAATTTTTTTCCTAAAGTCCAGCCTAAACCTTCCATGGTGGAGCTTGAGGCCATTNAAAGTCACACCCTAGAATTTTGGACTAAATTAAACCTGTCACATTTCAGTCTTTCTGCAGGACAGCACACGCTGAAATGCAATGTAAGAGGCTTTTCCAATGACATTTCATTCTGACTAAAGTGAGGAGTGCTGTAAATTGAAAAAGTAGACTGTTGTTTCTCAGATTAATTGCAAAAATCCACCACATTATATACTTTGAGCTCTAAAAAAATGTCTGAGCTTCTGAGAGCTGAAAAAAACCAAGAAATGATCTCTCTGAACCTGCAGGTGAACCACATGAGATTCAATCCATATTAATAATCTCTTTCAGTATCACCTAAGTTTTTTTCTTTCTCTTTGCTTCATCTTTTGGCCAGAAGTCTTTTTTTTCACACAGAATCCTCCTTTTGCTGCTACTTCTGAGCTGTGCCCTGCTTCTGCAGATTCTCATAGATGTTTTCATGCATACATGCAGTCTTCAGATTCCTATTAAGATCTGGCAGCACTTTCATAGTTAAATTTACCACTATAAGGATGAACATTTGCATTCCAGTCACCAGACCCACTATTGACAGCAATAGCTTGAAATTCTACTGAACTGGCATTAAACATCTCCAAATGTTTGTTGGGAAATCTGGGGTTGTAAACAAATTGCACTTTCCTCTGATTTCCATCTCCAGCTTGTAAAGCAATAGAACTATTGCCCTGGTTGCATCTGAGATAGAGCCAATTTTCTTCTAAGCAACTGCAGCATTTTAGGTTCAGTGTGAGAACAGTGTAGATAGCACCTATTGTTTACATTTGTTACTAGGTAGTGGCTATGTTCAGCTGAGACAGCATTTTCTTCTCAGCAGCTGCTGTTCCAGGTTTTGATATGAGAAGAATGTTGAAAGATACGTTTATAGTTGTTAGGGAAGCCAAGGATCTTTCTCAGTTTCTCATATTTTACAAGTAAACAGGTATGTTAATCTGGGAGAAGGAGGAGTAGAACCAGAAGAACTGACCCGAATTGACCAAAGGGGGTATTCCATACCATAAACATCATGCTCAATATAAAGCTGTAAGTTTTCCAGGAATGACTGTCCTTTATCTTGGCCCCTTTGCTCTTGGTGGTCCCTTGCCATGGGTCCTCCTTGTTGTCTGATTTCCATGTGCACCAAGTTCATCATGTTTGTTCAGTGATCTCTCTACAGTGGCTATAAAGTCTGTACCCACTAGAACTGCTGTGCTTGCTGTGTTCACCATCTGGCATCTGCTGCTGGCGGTGCATTCTATGATCACTCATTGGTATGGGATGAGTATAATTTTGTATAGTACTAGTAGCATCACTATTCTCTTTTTGTTGTTGTTTTATTAAAACTGTTTTTATTTCAACTCGTGCGTCTTTCCATCTTTCCTCTAATTCTTCAGATTCTTCGCCCAGGATGGGGAAGGTGAGAGAAAAGCTGCCTATTGTTTAGTTGCTGACTAGCGGCTAAACTGGGACAGCCATAAATCTTCCTCTGCAGAAGTGAAGAGCACCAAAGTACAGGTGACTGAAGTCTGAAGTACCTCTAAGTCTGCTCAAGCTGTCATGTAATTTCTCTGGCTCCCTGTTAGCGGCAAATTCAACTATAGCAGAATACAGAAGCACATTTGTTGAAATACATTTTGTTACAAATGTTGAGAACTAAGGAACAAAGAGTAATTTGTACATCCGAAAAAAAAATGGCGTGGATTACTCTCATCAGCACCCAGAATAGCTCAAGGTACCAAATGCAGCATGTAACAAAGGGAAGAGAAAACATAGAGCACCCCTTGAGCTGAGTTTTGAGATGGACTACAGATTCAATACAAGTGATGTGGAAGGTGGTGAGGTTGGTGTGGTCAACAAGGTAGAGGGAAAAGATGTCATCCAGAGAGACCTTGACAGGCTTGAAATGTAGGCTTCCGAGAACCTCGTGAAGTTCAACAGGGCCAAGCAGAAAGTCCTGCAGCTAGGCTGGGGCAATCCTAAGCAAAAATACAGGCTGGGAGAAGAGAGTATTGAGAGTAGCCCTAAAGAGGAGGACTTGGGTGTGCTGGTGGATGAGAAGGCCAACAAGAGCCAGCCAATTGTATCCTGGACTGCATCAAAAGAAGTGTAATCAGCGGGTTGAGGGTGGAGATTTTGTCCTTCTATTCTGCTCTCATGAGACCTTAGCTGGAATACTGCATTCAGTTCTACAGCATCCTTAGCACAGGAAGGACATGCATCTTTTAGAGTGAGTCCAGGGGAGTGGCAAGGCACTGGACCATGTTCCCCACAGAAGCTATGGTTGCCCCATCCCTGGAAGTTTTCAAGGTCAGGCTGATATAGTGGAAGGTGTTCCTACCTATGGCAGGGGTGTTGGAACTAGGTGATTTTAAGGTCCCTTCCAACACAAAGCATTCTATGATTCCATGATTTAGCTAAAATTAAACTTTATGAATTAAAGAAAAAGAAAGAAAAAGATAAGGCAGTCCAACTTTTGTCACATTTCATGAAGGTTCACCTTAATATCATCCCTTCAGAGGTCTACCAAAGACCATTCAAAACACAGTAATGTCAATAGAAACTTTGTCATGGACTTCCTTAGTCCTCTGATTCAAGCAACCGTTCATTTGCTGTCTGTGGTTTCATCAATGGCCTTATATCAGTACTCCTTCCACTCCTAGAAGAGAAAAGCACTTTGGCTCACTTGCTCCATCACTCAAGCACTGTTTTCTTCAGGCAGGAGTGGCATAAAAAAAATCATCTTTTGCCTTTAGACATAAGAAAATGACCATTTAATACATAGGAATAATGGGGAAAATTACCAGTGACTTCATTTGTGTTGATATTTCTTTACACTTATGCTTTCTGAAATTAGGATCATTTTGCTCTAATAGGTCCCAGATACACACAGGAGGGAGTCACTCTTTTGTTGTGCTCTGGTAATTAACTATTCTTTGCCACCGTGGGCATATGCCAAATCACAAGGTACTAGTGATGAATGAGGTCTATGAGAGTAAGCAGGTAACAATTGTCTTTTACAATAAACTGTGAAGTTACTATATACTAAGCAAAGGGTTTTTTTTTTCTGAGATAAGCAGTTATACATTTTAATCTCCTTTATTTATGTATTCAAGGAGCCAAACTTTTCACATAGATAACTTACTCATAGTCAAGGCTGAGCCTCTGTTTTGTTCAAATCTACATTTTTGAAGCAGCCACATATTTGCATGTCTTAATACAAAGTACTGAAGGGAGCAGTGCTTATTTTATATTCAGATAAAATCCTAGGAAACAACTTTATTCTTTAAAAAAAATTCAAAAAAGAACAATAAGTGCTAATTCATTAAAACAACATTTCATTTGCAAAGGATATTAGGTTACTCCAGGAACGTAACTCCTTTTTCCTTATTAGTTGTTCACTACTGTTAAAGTTTTTCTTGAAGCTCAAGTCATCAGGGCTGTCTTGTTAAGAACTCCAAGAGGAAAGTGTGTTGACTTTTCCTCTGAATACATAAAACTGACAAGCATGAAATGACTTACACCAAAAATGAATTTTCAACCAAAAGAAACTGTTTTCAAAGTTAAAACCCTTGTGACAATCAGAAACCATTCTGTACCTAGGAATATACAACTTCTTTATTCTAATCTTTTTGACTTAGTTAATGCCATTGTTCCTTCGATCTTTTTATTGAAACTAATGAAAACAAATCAGATCCATCCAAAATTTCACCTCCAATTTTAAAAGGGGTTCTTCCAGCTTGGTCAGATTCAGTATTACAAATGATGTGGTGGGACATTGTCAGCTTATCTATAGTGCCTTCTGTTTTAACCATTTTTACTTTTATTGTATAAGAAACTCTCATTGATGATTTACATAGGAGAACAAGGAGGAGAATGTGTTGGTCTGAAGAACAAAGATTACCTTTTTAGTAATTTCTGAGCAGATTGTTGTGAAATAAGTTATGTAACTCAGATCGTAGCTTACTGGAACACAAGGAATGTTACTGTTGGAAGCTTTCATTTAGCAGTGTTTATTTTATTCATCAAAGATATCTTTTTCATCTTAGATGAAATGTGTGATATGTCAACCGAGTCTGAAAAATGGAAATTCTTCTGTTTAGTAGCTTTGAAAGGATAATGTTTACCAGAGCGTGTTGTTATACTTATTTATTTTCTGCTGTCCAATTTTATGTATAGATATAGCACACTTTGTAGAGCTCATCAGCCCAAGCAGTGTCATGCAGGTGTATTCAGCTGTAGTCTCAAATATTTTTTCAAATGAACACAGAGTTGTGAGAAACTTCTACAAATTTGTCACTTGAAACCAATTTTCTCTTGGCCTCCAGCATTTTTCTGATTTGTTTTTGATTTGGAGGTTTGTTTTCTGATTTTTGGGTTTTTGTTCTGACAATAGTGCCCTTAAAGCATTCTTTGTTCATGTAGGGTTTGATGGACTTTCTCTTTGTTTTTCTGAATATAAAAAGTAGTATTATGTTAAAGTAAATATATTTTAAGAAATTGTAATGGCATCTACTTAAAAAAATGGAATCAAAGTTTCAGAAAAAATACTGCAATGAAATTGTTCATTTTCACATCAGAAGAAATATGCTAGAGATGCTTTGTAGGGATGCAGATTAGATTCGGCCATCACATCTTAGCTGGCAGGTGTATCTCATGAGAAGCAGAACTACATGGAAAAGGGTATTCCTCACCCCAGATTCATGATTCTTCAGGTGTTGGTTAACTATGAGCTTATAGCTGAAAAACTCAGGTGTGAAAGTTTCAATGAAAAGGTGTGAGGTCATATATCCAAAGTGATGATGGTGATTTTCCTCCTTTAAAGATCAGGGGAGTCATGATATCTGCGTTTGGTCTCAGGAGAAATTTTGGCATCCTCTTCAAGCCAGGGATGTGACTGTCAGGGTGCCAGAAGGAGAAGCTGACAGAAATGTAGGCTTCCGAGAACCTCGTGAAGTTTAACAGGGCCAAGCAGAAAGTCCTGCAGCTAGGCTGGGGCAATCCTAAGCAAAAATACAGGCTGGGAGAAGAGAGTATTGAGAGTAGCCCTAAAGAGGAGGACTTGGGTGTGCTGGTGGATGAGAAGACCAACAAGAGCCAGCCAATTGTATCCTGGACTGTCATATTATATACTATATCCAGAGTGATGACGGTGATTTTCCTCCTTCAAAGATCAGGGGAGTCATGGTATCTGCGTTTGGTCTCAGGAGAAATTTTGGCATCCTCTTCAAGCCAGGGATGTGACTGTCAGGGTGCCAGAAGGAGAAGCTGACAGAAATGTAACCATCATCTGCATTTGTCTGAAGTGAAATGATCTACATGCCAGCTTTGGTAAGTCACCAAATTCCAAAGAAAAAGTGTTTTATCTTAGAAGAGTTATTTCTTTCAAACCAGTTGTGATTAGGAACTTCTGCAAATACCAGCTTATGATGAAAAATGTAGAAAATCAGTAGAAAAAATAGTATAAATTTGGAGGAGAAAAACAAGAGGTTGTAGCAGGGGAGGACGACTTGTGCCTTCTGTTGTTGTGAATATGGATCTTGGTGATATTTTCCCTTCACAATCATATAAATGTGTGTATATATAAACACATATATACACATTTTTACTTGTTTGAGACCAAACATATAATGGTGTGTATATGTACATGCAGATGTATCTTTTAAACTCTGGCATTTTTCTTCTGTCTGCCCTTCCACTCTGTCTTTATATGTGTTTCAAAACCCTGAACAATCAATAGAATTAGATGTTTCTGTAAAGAACAAAAAAATTGGGGCAAAATATTTTATAGGACCCACAAGTCACTAAATATAGGTTTATGGCATGTATTAAGTAGTGGAGGCTATGGAGGCAGAGTGGTCCTTCTGGATTGGAAACCTATTGACGTTTTCTAGCTAGCAATTCCCAGCCTAATTTGTTAGACTTTAAATACCTTTCTATTTTTTTAACTAATTGGCATTTTGAAATTTAAAAAAGTTCCTAGAGTATTTTCTGGAATTATAAAAGTAGACATAGTGGACTCTTAAGCTCTATTACAGAGCTGAAACCAGTCTAAGGAATTTCTGTCTTCTATTAGTTTTAAAATAACTATAAAGATGTGTATAGGTCAGATACAACAGAGAATTGAGGAGGAAGACAGAATGCTTTCAGAACATTACTGAACAATTTGGCAGTCGTGTATACTTAGTATTACACTACTTACAAAAATGCTTTTCCCTGAAGAATATCAAAGTATATATTTCAGATATTACTCATGACCTCTGATGAACCAACTACATATGAGCATACTAAATTGTTGAAATCTATGCTTTGAAAGATATTCAATTTGCATGAGCAAGCTGCTATGGTTCCTATATTTTTTCACACATAAATCTTCTTTTAAAGAGTCATTCTAACAAAATTAACTCCAAATAATCTGGAGAAGAAACAATTTTCCCCTAAGACATAGAATCACAGAATAATAGAATCACAGAATGCTTTGGATTGGTAGGGACATTTACAGGTCATTTAGTCCAACTTCTCTGCAGGAGGAAGGACTACATCTGCCACTAGATAAGGTTGCTCAAGAGCCCTGCTCAGCCTGACCTCGAATGTGTCCAGGGATGGGGCCTCCACTACCTCCCTGGGAAACCACCAATTCACCACCCTCATTATAAAACATTCTTCCTTATATCCAACCTCTTTTAGTTTAAAAGTATTATTCCTTGTCCTGTCACAACAGGTCTTGATAAAATGACCCTCCACAGCTTTTCCATAGTTCTCCTTTAAGTACTGGAAGGCCACTTGAAAGTCTGCCCATAGCCTTATCATCCCCAGGTTGAACAATCCCAACTCTCTCAATCTCTCCTTGGCGGAGAGTTGCTCCAGCCCTCGGATCATTTTCATGCCCCTCCTTTGGACAGGCTGAAACAGCTCCATATCCTTCTTGTGCTGGAGGCTCCAGATCTGGATGCAGTATTGCAAGTGAAGTCTCACTAGAACATTGTAGAGAGGCAGAATCGCCTCCCTCTGCCCACTGGTTACACTTCCAGTGATGCAGCCCAGGATATATTTGACCTTCTGGGCTGCGAGCACATATTGTTGACTCATGTCCAGCTTTTCATCCTTTAGTACCCCCAAGTCCTTGACAAGGCTGCTCTCAATCACATTATCCCCCAGACTGTACAGATACAGGGGTTTGCCCTGATCCAGGGATGGGACCTTGCCCTTGGCATTGTTGAACCTCACAAAGTTCACAAAGGCCCACTTCTCCAGGTTACCCAAGTCCCTCTGGATGACACCCCAGCCTTCTGATATGTCACCTGAACCACCCTGTATATACACCACTGACTCTGTATACTTGCTGAGGGTGCACTCAATCTCACTGTCTATGTCATTGAAAATATTAAAAAGCACTGGTCCCTGAATCCTATGGGACACTACTTGTCACAGCCATCCTTAGATAATCCTTTTATGATGAAAATAATTTTTATAAATTTTTAAAATTTATTTCCTTTTCCATCAGTTTCTGTTCAGACATGAATAGATACCTAGGAAAAACATCACGTTAAAATTTGTGGAAATTGGATTCTGTTTCTAACAGAATGTGTTTTCTTGGTTATTTTCTATTTCTGGGCAGAGAAAGCACTGTGAGCAGAGTTTTAATGCCTGCTAACGATCAGTTGAAAGATTACTGAAGCCAGTTGAAGGACTCCTGGCAAGTTCAAATGGACTTTACAACAGTCACCTTTTGTCCTTCCTGCCTAAAGGACACTATTGGGATAGTGCTTTTTTTCATAATAAGTAGTGAATACTGAAGCTAGACTGGAACCACACTCGGCCTTACAGTCACCACTTTGTTTAGGATATTGATAAAATCAATAGGGAGTTAATAGAAGCTTGATATAGCATAAATACATGCTCAAATACAACAACAAGACCAACAGTTGAGGTGTGAACCAGTTAATGGCAGTACCTAAGAAGTGCTTTTATACAGGAATATTTTTAGTGTGGCATAATTTCTGAGCCATCATTTATTGAAAGTTTATCTTGAATGTCATATCTGAGGCATGTGAAGGCAATATTCCCTCTTAAAAAGATAACTTTCTTTAGAGATCACACTCTTCAACAAGAATAAAAGTCTTCAAGATCAGGCTGTGATGAGAAAGAGTTTGTTCATTTCCAGACACAAACCTGAGCAAAGACAGGACAGTATTCTACATTGTTAGTGTTACATACATATTTTTGTCATGTTTTCCCCACAAAATGCTCTACTGCCAACACCTTAAAACAAGATTTTTCTCCTTTTAACAAACTGCTGGGAAAGCTTCTTTGTATTGAATTACTACTTGTTCCAAGGCAATGTCTTTAGCATTCACATATGTGGGTTTAAAATGCAGGAAAAAAGATTTTTTTCATAATAGGGCATATTTTCATTCTCATTTCCCCCTGTTTTTGCTAATATGATTCTGGAATCTGGGTACTGGATTAGTGGAAATATCACTGATGGAACTGCCCCAGATGATGTTTTTGATGGTCTTTCAAATTTTTATAGATGTTTCCACATAGGGTTTTTTTTTCTAGTATTTCTCTGTATCCAGCAGTAAAGTAACAACAAACACAACAGTCAACTCTTAGTGTCAAAGTTTACCAACACATACTAAATACTGGAAAATTCATATTCAGGACAACTTCACTTCACTCTGTCATCCTTATAAACACCCTATAGGGCTGGTTGTCATACACAAATACAATGATAAAACCCCATAACACATAATCATGGAGCCCAAGTTACCATTGTGTCTCCCCATAGCTGAAAACAGAAAAAAAATTATTATAGAATCATAGAATCAATAGGCTGGAAAAGACCCACAGGAACATCGAGTCCAACCATTCCTATCAATTACTAAACCATGCCTCTCAGCATCTTATGTGAAGAAATGGCACCTATTCAAAAGATGGATATGTTGTGAAAGATAGAGACTTGGTCAGGATGTCAAGAGAGGGTGTGTTCATCTTGCAAACGCAGAGATATTTAAGAATTTGTGTTCTGTGTACTTCTACCCAGGATTTTCTTTTAGCCTCATCCTTAAATTAAATGCCACCTTACAGCTGAAAGAAGATGACAGGTTGTTGAACTGTAAGTGACCTCTCCTGGTCCAAAGAAGAACTATCAGGAGATGATACCATGATACCCATCAACCTTACTTCTAGTGACGCAGAAGTGCTGCCTGTAAAACTGTCTTGCCACGTGTTTCTGAGTCATTTCCAAGCAAAAGAATCAGTAAGATTCTATGTTGAAGCATTAAATGACAGCACACTCTGTGAGCAAAACTGGCCAAGATAGCACAATCTGATTTAATGTCTTTCGTAGACAGGTCTAAGTGAATTACTGTTGGACAAAAGTATATCAATATTTTTCCTTCCAAATGACATCTTAGCTGGAATATGGAAGACAGAGAGAGAGAAAAAGATTACAATTGCAGTTTGTGAACAACAAAAGATAACAAAAAGGGAAAAATGAGAGTTTGCAGACATAAAAAGTGATTTCTGAAAAAAACCTTTGCCTTGCCATTGGTCTGGTGAACAAAGTGGTAGACATACTTGCATCTTCTACTGTGCCAAGCAATATATGTGTTTTAGTTTGAGGTAAAGCAGTGCAATTTTTGTGACTAACTCAGTTGCTTTAAGTAATCTCATTCTCTGAAAACTAACTGCATGTTTTTGAGACGGTGTTCCACACTGAAAGGGATAACACATAGCATTGGTATACAAAAGGCCAGTGCTTATACTTCACCAAGGCAATCCTCAAGCTAGTGGAAAAGGAGCCACACCCACGAGGAGGGACGAATAGGGCAGGTGACCCTAAACTGACCTGCAGATTATTCTGTCCCATAGATGTCATACTCGGTACAAAATTAAGAGATCACAAGGGTCTCACTGTCTTCTGTAGTTGCTGATATCCAGTGAGGACCCCGTCTGTCCAGTTGTTACTGATCCCAGATCCATGTGTTCCTGAAACCAGTTCCTGAGTCCAGTTCCTTCTTAACCATGGACCCATTCCCTTGTGTCTGCTGTGTAACATTTGTGGTGTAGTATAGTTGTCAAGGGACAGGGACAATCTCATATATTTCTACATATTTTATTACTTTCTAAGTATTTTCATTGTTATTGTTATTATTATCATTTCATTAAAGCTGTAGTTTTAGTTTCCAACCTGTAAGTCCCTTTCCTTTCCCTCTCTCTTTTCCCTGTGGGGTGTGTGAGAGGAAGAGGTTTTGGAGGCTCAGCTACATGGTTTTAGCTGCTGAAATTTGTCTGGGTAGGTCTAAACCATGACAGTATGGAAATGCTTTTGTTCCTGCAATCGTGACTTTTCAGCAAGTACTGTCCACCCTTTGCAGGTAAAGCAGCTCCTGCACTGGGAATTTTGCCTGACTCTTGCAGCTCCAGATTGATGGAATCAGAGATTCTTGCTGGAAAAGCCTGACAAGATGCTTGGAAAGTACATCAGAGCTCTTGCCTTCCTGCTAATTTCTGATATTTCACTGAATTCTTAATATGGCTATTTGAAACCAAACAAAGTCTTGTTTTTGATTTACAACAGAGAATGGTAATAATAATAATAATTGATGTTATATTGTAATAATAACATATATTGCATTGTCTCTAAATCCCACAGGATTCAGAAGGTAGCAATTATGGTAGGTCTTGAGAAACGTTGCTAGTAGTTATAAGCAGCAGAAATATGGTTAAAGGAGCAAAAATTCCAGCATCTGGATAAGGTTATTTAAATTTGAGACACCTCAGATCTGAGTGTTTCTGATTTGTTCATGTTTATGAAATTCATTTTCATGCTTGTGTGCATCCCCTCCTGAGCTTTAAAGAAGCTACAAATGAATATGGAGTGGAAAGAAAAGCTTCTGTTTGTTCCATAAGGAAATAAAAGACAAGTCTACCTTGAAAAGGAATACTGACTCGATTACACTTTACTATTACTTCTCAATTAATTATACAAAAGCCAATACAAAGATTCAAACAGAAGGAAAATAAATGAAGTGTTGCCTCTGTTTGATTATTAAATGGAAACGACTGTGAGGCATTTCCATTTAAAAAAATATATCACCCCAGGAGGCACCTTCTTAAGCTAGTTACCTCAGCGTGCCTCCAGCACCCTTGCATAGATTTATGACAACATTTCAGCTGAGGTTTCATTTAATTGACAGCAGTTTGTTGCCACCACTGAAAAATAATGTTGGAAGCTTTAGGATACAGAAGCAGTGACGGATGCGCATGAACCCTGTGCTAATTTACTTCCAAACGCTGCTCAAACAAAACCTGTCAGAGGTGGCATCTGGTATTTCTCACTCTGAATCAGGCAATATCAAGGGATCTTAAACTTTGAAGAACAAACTGCTTTAGTAAGAATGTTTTGCATTTTCAAGTTACCTTTTTCTGAAATTCCAGCTCCATTGCTGTTTGCTGCTTTGTTAACAAGAAAGCCTTCCTTAACTCCTATTGTTTAATATAGGCAATGACAACTGAGCTCATGAAAAGAAATGAACCCAGAAAACTGGAATATAACTCCATACCTGAAGGAGATACCAGGTTTTCAAATGTACTAGTGGCAATGATTTTACTGGGGGCAGCACATATAGGAAATCAATCCATTCATTCAGATACTTGCAAATAATAATAATAATTAAAAAAGAGGAATACAGTTGGAAATAAGTCATTCATTTTCATGAGGAATTCTAACATTTCACTGATCCATGACTGAAGGGAAAACATGGATGAAAATCTAAGAATGTTTAGAGAGAGAAAGCTCTGAAGATCTGAAATGCAGCCTGTGAAATACAAAAATATTGAACTTGACACTAATCTATGCCTACCCAAGCAGCTGCCTCAGGACAGAAAAGAAGTTTAAAAAGAAAAAAGAGAAGAATTTTGTTGTATTAGGAACATTTCCATGTTGATTTTGTAAAACAAAACAAAACTTATACAAAAGAACATGACGTATCTATTTAGATTCCAAATGCTCTGTGGTTTTGTAGCAGAATAGATTAATGGTAAAAATATCATGCTTCCAGAAAGTCTAGTGCTCAGTTCTACAAAATCTTAGTTACCACATGCTATGACTGGCATTGATACTGATTGCCTCTGTGAATTAGAATTTGGGAATGACTTTGTAACAAACAACCCAGTGGAAAAGTTCCATCAAATGTGATACATCTTTTATTTTTGTCATGAAATATAGATCCCCATTAAGTTTTGTTTCTTTCCTTTATCAGGGTTTCTCTGTATTGAGTGACATTATTGTGGTTCCCCACACAGAGCACTTTAGTCTCAAGGCTGATGTCTCAATCTCATTTTAGATCTTCAACTGAGCTCAAAATTTAGCAATCTTAGAAATCTAATATCTTAAAATTAAGCAACAACAAATAAAAAAATTTTAAAAATGTTTTCAAGGCTTTAAGAATGAAACAAGATAGTTGTCTAACATTCTTTCATGATGAGTGAATGTATGTCTATTTTAGTAACACAAATTTGTAAGACACATTAATATAACCTATGAATCTCAATAAGTGTATTAAAGCATTGCATTTAAGCCATTTCAGCAAAATAGAATCCACGTACCAGGTTTTTAGCAAGGGCTAAATTAATCCAGGTAGATCTGTGATGGATGTCAGATCTTCTCATGCTGATATTTTCAAAAGAGGTTTGAGTAGTCTCTGTTTGCCTTCTAAAAAAACTCTTTCTGAAATTTAGCAGTTTAATTCCCTGTCCTTCTTCTAGTTGTACTACTGTGACTGCCTTGTAGTCTTTATTTAATCTGCACCTTACTGTTTGACTCAGCTCAGTGTCTCTATGATTCCTTTGGTGTGGCTACAGACACATTCCTGCCTTAAACTTCAACAAATCAATTAAATTATTATTTTCCAATCTGAAGTAATAACATTTGTTGAATTAACTACATTTAAATGAGTTTAGTAGCCCAAAGAGATAGATTTGCAGGCTCAAGATACCTCTGTTTTAAGTGTTCCATGGATACAAATGAGACCATAAATATAAAGTCATCAGAGTTCTACAGTTATAAAATCTCCATCATATTAGAACGAAGCTTCATTTGTATTCAAATATAAAGGAAAGTTGAATTATTTTCTTGCTTTGAGATGAAAAACAGCACATGGGTTTTCTATAGTCAGTTGTATCTTCAAATTAAAATGAAGCTGATGTTAAATGGTTTTTTTAAAACTGTAGCCGGATTGAAAAGCAGAAAACTTCATTAACACACTATTTTGTAGCCATTAAAGAGGACTACAAAATACACATTCATAAATATATGCATATACACAGATTATAAACAGTAGCACAAGTTGAAAAATTAGTTTTTCTAGACTCTTAAAAATGATGGGAGTTCATTACTCCAATCAAGCTGGAACCAGAAGTGCATGAGAGCTTGTGGCCTTCAAGAGACTGGCTGCTTTACACACATGTATTTTACTCCATAGCAGACTGAGGATTATTTTTTCCTCTAATAGACCAGTTAGTCAGTGAGCTAAATCACCATTAAGCAAATAATAAAAGATTAGAGGAGAAGTTCATGGAATCCTGTAGGCATTTTTTTTTTTTTACTTAAACCATTGTCAAACTGCTATGAATAAAAGGTTTATTCCTAGTTAGCAGAATCTGTTGATAGAAATACCCAGTGCTCTGGTACGAAGTAATGGAATTTAATCCTGAATTTTAAAAAGCCATATAATAATCCAATCAAAGATGGGAATAGGAATCACTTGAACAGGCTGTGATATGAGATAGAATTCTGAGGTCTGGTACCTCACTAAACTCAATTACCAAGAGCTGAAGGTTCATACCATGTACTGTTTGTACAGCCTGCTTGTGGGATCAGTATTAGTCACTTACAGAATGAATTTTGTTATTCCTCCAAGAGCTCCCAGACGCTCCCAGATGTTCCTCTATGTTTATGATTCAGGCGCAGAGACCCCTTCCCACAAACCTCCTGATTCTTTGCTCTTCTGTACCATGGAAATGTGATATTACTGCTTTTTCAGGCCTATGTATGAGTACAAACTTCACTTTGAATTTCCCTAGGGGTTAAGGAGGCTTATGAGACACTGTATAAAATCTTATACTTCTCTTTTAGAAGATCACAGTTTTGAAAAGTATATATTGCCTCTGACTGGATTGTGTGTTAGAGAGGTGACTACAGTATTTTTAGCCTGCACCATCTGTTAGATGGAAGTAACAAAAGCATTAATTCTGTTTAAAATGGTTTTGAGATAATTAATTTATAACAGACACATTTAAGCCCTTCAATGCACAATTTAATTTCTCTTGTAGTTTTCCACTGTTGCAGTTCTTTTCAGATCTATATGATCGATCACCCTCTTTTACCCCCACTTCAATAAGCAGCTGCCTGATACACACCATATGTTGTTTAACCTAGATGTGGCACTTTTTTATTTAAAATTGCCTCTTGCTGCTTGTTTACTCATTTTTTGTCACATCTTTTCATTAGGTGTTTTGGTTTTAAATGGGTCACAGTGTTATCTCCATTTCACAGTATCTTTTAACTGGGTCATACCTCCTTCCATCCCACAAATTGGTATCTCTTTCTGTACACGTTACCTCCATGAAATTCTTTATCTTGAGCACCATGATTAAATTTTGCAGACATCTACAAAGGTAGCATGGATCACTTATGTAAGAACGCTGTTTACATTATTCCTCTTGCAGCTTATTGACTGACCACTGTTTCGTAGCCTTCACGATTTGTCCCTGTTCAGAATTTTAGTGGGAGAAGGAAGATTGTCCTGCAACCCATTTTGCCATATAAAAATATTTCCTTTTTCCACACCTTAATTCTATTATCACCTGCAAGTTTCCTTTGTTTGATTTCAATGGATTAGCTCTTCACCATTTAATCTTCCCGCTCTACAGATAATTTCATCTGTAGGCTTCATTATGCAAAGATTTTTCTAATCCTATGTGAATACTTTAATGACAGAAAACAGAACAGTGACCTACAATAATTAAAAGCTACCTTTGGATAACACATTTATTCCAAGGATCTTAAATTGCAGCACACATGAGGGCACATGCCTAGACACTGTGGTGATGTTGTGGCTCAGCTCCTTGGAGATGATTCAGCAAGAACCACATCTGAAAGAACTCAGGGTAAGTGCGAAAAGGGACCAAAAGTCTTTGCTGTGTCCCACCACAGGGCCATGGGATTCAAGGTGCCAGAAGAGTTGTGCTTAGCTGTAAGACACACCAACAGGATGAAACTCTTCCCAGACTTCACCACTTCCTTTTTCTTTTTTTTTTTAATGTACAGTCCCAAGAATTTATGTTTTCTCTTTAATATGTAGGACCTGAGGAAGATATCAAACTTCACTTTCTTGATTTGGGGAAAGTAATCTAACTGAAAAGAAGCAATCTAAAGAGACTTTTTTGCCTTCGGCTGAAATTATCAGCTGCATTCCCATCTCAAAGCAAAAATGCTTTTAGTCAGTGTCCAGTACATATGGAAATCAATGAGGATGATAGTGCCCATATTCTGCCTCTCTTGCACCAATCAGCAATAACTTGACACTGAGGGAATTATAGACATGCCAGGATTCTTGTCTCAGCTGTACAATTCTCATTTTAATTGCCTCTTGTTCTAAAATACACTATTTTTGCCATTCATTTTCACAGTTTTCCTATATTATCATATGGAAGTTTATGTCATTGAGATATTTTTGTTGTCTTTCTTCTGTATTCATATTTTGCTTTCTATCCTGGATCCAAAGGCTGAGTAGTTGGAGAAGCTGACAGAATTCATAATGATAGACTGAACATGACACTGCTATTAATGACAATTCCTCTCTGTGTTCAGACACAAAATTTTAAAAGGTTATATGTTTCCTCAGTAGAAAATCTCAGGAAGAAGGGAAAATATGAATATAAACATGGAGATTCAGTTGCTGGAGTGGAGGATGGAGGAAGAGAGAGAAGATGATAGGAAAGTAGTAAAAAACCTAAGTCAGATTCTAAAAAAACACTCGTATTTCCCAGCCAAAATAAAGTTGTGTTTTGTTCCAGAATAGTCATTGTGGTGAGTGATAAAGTGAGAGTATAATGTGCAATAATTTTAAATTATCATGAGAATTACCACCAGTATCTCTGGGCTTCAATATCTTGGCTGTCATGATTAAATGAAAGAAATCATGGTGTTTGCTTTCTTTACACCCAGTCTTGTGGAGGTTCTGCTTGACCTAGCATTTACCAGTGAAAATGTATCTGATTTTATTCTGAAAGTTTTGAGAAGCGAAAATTATACCCTGTGTATTAAATTTAACTGAATGCAATATATAACAGTATAAATCAAATTTAATTGGTCTACTATTACATACACGAAGTGACAAGATATTTATTCAACTGTGGAAAAGATAAAGTATGATTGATGGCAGAAATTAATAATTGAGGAAAGTAATTCACTGCAACAGATATTATCTGTGGAACAGTTTTCAAAATGGTTAGGCAAGGCTAATAAATGGGCAAACTGTTTCCATAGCTCTTGTTTGAGAAGCACACGGTGGTGAGATAAATAAACAAACAAATAAATTAGAAGGCTTCTAAAGACAAACAGAGCCAAACTCCAACACCTTTTTAAACAATACACCCAAATTTTCTGAAGATCCAGGGGAAATTATTCGAGGGACAGCAAGTAGTCCCTGGTGTTAGGAACCGTGGCTCGTTCTGCTCCAGAACATGACAGCCACTTTGCAGTCAGTGTAGCAAAGGGGGATGTGGAAACTATTTTTGAAACAGAGATGTGCCAGTGTAAATAATCCTGTTTCAAAGTCAAACTCCTGCCTGCCTGCACCTGTTGACAAGAAATGAGTCTTCAGTATCTGCTGCAGGGGTGTCATGGAACAGTCCTATGCCAAAGACACATGTTAAATCACCCAACCTCTCCTAATTTAGGAACTGAGTGCTGTGTCCCCTCTTCCCCACTCCTGCCCCAAATCAAAAACTCCTGTACTTGCACAGGTCATTGGGGCCATACCTGGGAATGGAGGGAGGAGAGGAAAGGAGGAGGTTGGCATAGAGGTGTTTGGTAGCCCCAGCAGTATTAGGTGTAGAAGTTCTGTTCTTGTGATGCTCAAATATAGTTTATTCATCACTACTCCCTTATCTTTATCTCTGACCTGATGAACTTCAATAAAATTAGAAAGGAAAACATAGCTGTAAGGAAGAAAAAAAAAAAATAATTACATCCAGCTACTTAGAAGGAGTTTTGATAACCATCCTTTGGGCTGTACAAGAATTCAGACTTGAACTGATTTACACTTATGAGTCAGGGAAAAGTGTAGCTCTTCCCTCTTGTGCTTTCCCCAGCTACAGGAACCCTTCATGCCTTCTTCTCTGTGCAGCTAATCAAATGACTGCCCAAAATAATGAGTGGCTAAAGAGCTAAGAAAAGCAGTCATTCCACCTATCCCGACTAGCCATACATTTATCCTATGTTAATGTCTCATAGGCACCATTCTATATTTATATGAACAATAAAGTGCTTCTAGTTGCTAGACAAAGGAGTAAAAGATTGTGCTGGATTTTGTTTGCATTATGTATTTCCAGTGGTCATGACAAACAGAACATTCAGCTTATTATTTAGCTATTATGCATCAGTGTAACAGCCAGGTGACTTACATTATTCCTCCGGAGCTGATCCCTCAACCTCAGCTTCCTCTGCATGCACGTAGCGGAGCTCCTTCTCCCCCTATGAGATGGATCATGACCCTGACAAGATCCAGACAGTCCTCAGGGCCCAGGCTTCATATATGCAACCCTTTCAATATCACTTCTTCATGTTAGTCTTCCAAGACAAAAAGGTACTAGAAATGAAAGTGTTGCAATCTGTTAAATGAGCAGGGCAAGAGATTTACCTTGAATTGGGCTCAAATTCAGCAAAGCATCACTATACAGGATAAAACTCTTTGATGATACCAGGCCACAAGCTTGAAGGAAAGTGCTCCAGTGCCCGCAGTCCAAAGGAGTGGCATTTTCCACTTTTCAGGTACTGTGTAGTTTATGTTGACGTTGAACAAAGTCCTTTTTAAGCTAATGCATTAGAGAAGTTATCCAAGAACAGTTCATCCTTTATAAACATCATAATGATCGAACTGAACATTTCTACATTGAGTGAACATGAGATTTGGGACACAGGTGCAGAGATTAGTAGCTAAATTTTCATTTTGTATTCAATAACAAGTAGATTTTTTAATTTCACTTTTAAATATTTTATGTCACTTCTAAAATGCAATTATCTTGGTTGTAATTTTATCAGAATAAATACCTAATTGTTAACTTGTTGGGCTTTTGTAATTTTTTTAAAAAGCCGTTATTATTTCAGTGAGAGTGAAGGAAGCAGACAAAGGGCTGGGACAAGGGGCATGCTGCATTACACACAGTGGGGATACAGCCACAGATGCCCTGTGGCCAGCAAGGAGCAACTTAACCCTGGGCCCTGACTCCTGCTTCTACATCAACCTGTGTTAAAAAGCATTAACTCTTGGCAGTTAGTGTCAATTCTCTTTCACTTTGTGTGGAAAAAAACCCTAACTAACCCCACAGAGATGGCTGCTCTTTGCAACTGAAGACTCAAGTCTAAAACTTTACTCGTGGGCATGGATGGAGACCACACTGCCTTCCAGGAGAAAAATTGACAAGACTGGTCAAAATGTCCATTTTCAGACATGAAGTAGTCTGGGAAGGAAAAGAGGATTTTACCTTTGTTGTTCTCTCCATATCAGAATTTTTCCCCCTACCTGGCTTCTCTCCATTTGTTATGCTTTCCTCACTTGTAGTTTTCTCCTTTTATTTTTATAGAGAGAGGTGGTGCTCTGCTCCCCACAGTTGAACCCTGCCTGTGAACACAGTGCCCTTGCCCACTGCCAGGTACAGAGGGATGGTTCCTCACCATCCCTTCCAGTCTTCCCTGCTTCTCACAAGGGCTTCATCCAAACACAACAGAAATGTCATAGAGCTTTTTACAGGAGTCAGATTTAGGAATAGTTTCCTTTAGCTCCACGTATCATTTTCAACTCATAATCACACACCTAGCCTGAGATACTGGCTCTGATTCTTTTATCAGTGCCTGTTGCTAGTCATATTAATTCTATGAAATTTATCCACAGAACTGCTGCTGCAGTTCTTCAATAGGTGATTTTGCTTGTCTCTCACCTATTTTAAATTTTCTGACTGTCATGTAAACACAATTTTTTTCCCTACCCGTTTAAATGGTTCCCAAATTGCTCTCAGAGAGGCCCAGATTCTGATCTGTATAGTGGGCACTCACTTCAGGAGCCATCCCACCTGAAACTAGTGGCACCACCAAAGAAGTAAAAGATTAACCAATTTCAGAAATCTCATCCTATCAAGGCAACTCTCTGTTCTTCTGCACTTGAGAATTTAGTTTCACCATTGCATGTTTGCTTGTTTAGATTAGCAACTTTGTGCTGTAGAGAATATTTAATTTCCTCCATTCAATTTGTCATAAATCTTTTGAAATCTCTATCAAAAGGCTGCACTTCATCACAAAATGGACATGACTAGTTTAGCTTCCTTCAGTAGAATAATTATCTCTCCTTCTGCCAGCAGCTCCTAAAGTATTATCTTTCCTGCTTTTGAGCCTCCAGGATCAGCTTCTCTTTCAAAGAGTGGAACAAGTTTCAAGTGTGAAGGTTTTGTGGGGTTAATACCTTGTTCTGTGTAGTATCTCTTTTACTTGCACGTGTAGAGAAATCCCACAGAGAGCAGCAAACCTAGCTCATCACTGTGTTTTACCTTCTTTCACATTTAAAAACCAAAGTTTCATGATTCTGGTGGAAAAGTATAATTTGGTAGTATTCATATTATGATAACTCCCTGATTCCCCAATCCACAGTATTTATGAGTTAGCAAGCAGAGGCAGAAACTCCTTCTGAAGCAACTGGCACTGCTGGAAACTACAGGAAAATATTTATGTACAGAGACACTTCTTCAGGTCACTCACACCAAACATAATTCTGAAGGATAGTCAGAGAGTTATAAAGACACTTGACATATTTTACACTAAAATGCAGCACAGTGTTAAGTGATACTCATGTGTAGCTGCATCAAGGACTGTTCCCACTACTCTCAAAGTAAATAAGGGCTCTCAGCCATTCCTGCACGATTCCTAAACCAGAACACGTACTTGAATAACAATGAAGCTCCAGTTATATTGAATTTGCAATTTTCCAAGGATAATACATAATTTTACCTCAGGACAATGAAGATATTAAATGGATTTTCTTTTAGTTCTCAGCCTTCTTTTTATTTAAGCCACTGATATATAAGACAGCTGAAGTACTTGGCAGATTTAAAGTCTTGAATAAGCATATTTGGAATAGGTTACAGAAAAAAGTTGTTATTTTTTGAGTAGGTTACAGAAAAAAAAGTTATTATGGTTGTTACAGTGCCTATCAAGTAAACTAATTCTAATGTAAATATGCTATTAGAAAGTAAAAAATGCTCTTTGTGGAGCTCTCTATTTTCTTTTTTCTCCTGCCTCTGTGGGATGATCTTGTACCTGTGTTCAGAATACAACAAGCACTCTCCTTCCTACACTTTGAAATGCAAAATGCCTTCTTTTCTACCTGAAGGCAAAAGCCTTGTGTATCAGTGGATTACACTGCCAAGATGACTGTAGCAGCCAGATGATCCAACACTTGCAGTGAGATTAATAATTTCAGTTCGGTAATGTATTAATTCCTCTTGATTAGTGTTATTCATTTGCACAGCCCCTGCACTACCCAGGCACTGGCAATACAAGGAAAAAGCGTTTTCCTCAAGATTACAGTCCCATCTGATTTATCATCTAAGAACAGGCTGAGAGGTAGAAAGCAGTACTAGGCTTTATAATGAGACATTCAGAGATAACTAACATCATCTGGGATCTTTCCTGGGTCAGCAACAGAGTTAAATATTGTTAGGTATTATAACTTCTGCAGCTGTCATCTGACTGGCACCATCTGTTGTCCATAGAAGTGATAGGATTATAAACAGAGAGTTGAAAAATCATCTGGAGAACCTGTTTTGTTGCAAGGACTGCATGGAGCCAGATGGGAAGAAGAAAATGCCATATAATTCTTCCTAGAAGAACTCACTCAGTTTTCCTATTGCTGTATTTTTTCCCTGAGACTCGTGACTCAACTTGTGAGTTGAGGAAGAGGAAGGTATCTTCTAAAGCACATCAGGAATAAAACTATAGAATTGCAGAGCAGTTTTGGTTGGAAAGGACCTCTACAGTTCATCCAGTCCAACATCCTATGCAGAGCAGAGCTTACTTGAAAGTCAGATTGAAGCTTGAAAACCATCAAGGCCAGCAGTTCCACAGTCTTTTTGAGCACAGATTCAGTAGTGATCTGGTTTTTCCCCTATTTATCCATCATAACTTCCTTCTTGCAGTATAGGCTCATAATGCACCTCTGAGAAGAACCTGGCTCCTTCTTAAAAGCCCTCATCAGAGCGGTGTTGTATTTCCCCCTGCCCCTCCTCCTCAGCCTTCCCTTCTCCAGGATGGACAATCCAAGAGTCCCCAGTCTCTCCTCATGCATCCCATGCTCCAGCTCCCTAGACCTCTTAGGGATATTTTGTTGGACTTGCTCTGCCTTCTCAAGCCATCTCTTGTACGGGAGAGCCCAGAAATACTTCAGAAGTGGTCTCCAAAGCTCTTAGCAGAGTGGATCACTCATTTCCCATACCCTGTTCCAGAGGAGCGGTCTGAGCTGGGGAATGAAGCAGCACTGTCTGGAATACCATTAAGAAGAATAAATGAGAATATGGAAACAAGCATCTCTTACAGTTGGTACGAACATCTGAGAGTTCTGATAGTTTGAGCAAGACACAAATGAGAATTCAAGTGCTTAGGTGTTTATTCAAACCAGTCCCTTAAATCCTGTAAAATTTTCACATCTCTAGGTAATAGTAGTTTCAAGATGTTTCCGGTTTTCTCCATCTGTTCTTGTTTTCTTAGTTGTTTGTTTTATTGAGAGAAAATTATGGTCTTTTTGTTTTCCATGAGCCACACTGACACATTGCTATGGAAATGGAAGTTCAATATGTTACTGTTATAACTTCAGGAAAAACATATAAGTATAGCCAAGCCCGTTCCAACTGATTTGCATTAAGTTTTTCTCCATTTTACTTTGATTTCTGGTTAACTGTGGGTTCCATCCGTACTAAGACTATTTTGCAGAATTTGGCCTGTTGGCCAAATGTTGTAATTCATTAAGATGAAATGCGGGTTTCCTTCAGCATGGTAACTGCTTACCAGCTTTCATGGAAATTGATTTGCCAGCTTCAGTCTCTGCATGCATATCTGTACGTGCGTGTACAGGGTTCAGACCTGCCAGTGACTGGAAGCAAATGATTTTGACAGTCTTAAGTCGTCACATCCAAGACACTAAACTAACTCAGCCTATTCTGAAAATTTTGCCCCGCAGGCACCCTCATTATTAACTTCCTAAGACTGGTAGTTAGAGACTGTCCAGATAAAGAGCCACCCTTTACCTGGGCACTCATCCTACTGACAAGCCACATGGAAATTATGAAAGAAAATGCTGCATATATCTCCAGTAGAAACAACCTAATTCTTATTAAATGTTTTTTCTTACTAAAATCAAGTAAGCTTTTTAAGCAAATACATGCAGTTTCTCTGCCTCATCTGGCATAAAGCACATGGCATACAACAGAGATCTTATCCTGTGGAGGCAGGTCCTGCAATAATATCTCAAGTACGTGGCTAGCCTGAACCTATCCAAAATACATGTGTTCTTGTAGGTAATAATTGCAAATTAGATCTTTTTCAAAATACTGAGTGCTTGTTAACACTGCATTTATATCACTCCACTGTTACAGTATCAGCTGCCACAGAGTTGTCAAACATCAATTTTCCAAACTATCTTAAAAAATATAATCTGCCTTCAAGGACACTCAGTGTTAAACACTATTGTTATCTAGTCTGCAAACATTTCAAATTGTATATTAATGTGTTACGAGGTTAATTATGCTCATTACACCATTAGCAAATCTGATGCCTTCTTTTACATGCACATTTCTGTCATGCAGAACATTTGCGCTTGTTACACAAACCCACTAAGCTGTTCTCTGGGTATCTCAGCAGGACTCCTGCCTCCCCACCATCACACTCTACTTTTTCCCAGGTGAGAGCAGCAGTTGCTTTGTTTTCCTCAGGACCATTGGAGTTTGGCTGGTCCTATACAAGGAGAGAAGAAAAAAAAACCGAAGAGAGGAAGGTCTGCTCGCTCACAGGTGCATGTGGGCAGATGGAGATGTTTGTCTTCTGTTGAGGAGGAGTGCTATTGTGGAAAGCCCTGGCTTTTTCTAAAATGTATGCGTTCTTCATTTATTTATACTTAATTGATACTGCTTGGATGAATAAGAATGGGAATGACTTTCCATTATGTAAAACATTTCTCAAAAGTACCATTTGTTATTTAAAAAGATTGATGGCAGCAACTGTGAAATAGAATTTGTGTTTCAATGAATTATTTAGACTAAAATGCAAGTGCTCTAGGGTGGAAGAACATTATTGTTTAACTTTAAATCTCATTGTCATCAGTGAGTGTAGTTTAAGTGGAGAATTAAGCTTAGGCTGAGAAATTGTTGAACCCAAATAACTTCTTTCCTTGCTAATAAACATCATAATACAATGCAGAGAATGGCACTGATTCAACTCACCATGAAATGAACTGGGGAAACAAATAGGATACATTGGGGTGGCTGAATGAGGTTGTTTGTACTCCCTGTAATAAGGCAGAAGTTATTCAAAAAAGATATAAAATTGAGATTGCTAATTTTATGTGTTTCTAGTTGCTACATAAGGTTGATTTAGAAAGGGTCATGATGGCAGGAACACAGCTAACATCAGTCTTATACCCTTGCTCTAGACAAAGTTACTGTGCCTATTAGAAATCTGTCTAATGGGAAGCACATGATAACATTAAAAGAAATAACAATTAATGACACAATGAAGTGATTCATCTATATCACACACCAAATGAAATGTGAAAATTGTTCCAAGGACATTTGAAATATTATAAAGAAATTTGTATATTAATATTAGGGAAAATTATGACTTTGCTGTTTATTATAGTCCATATACTTATGATTCAGTTACACTGACAGTACAGGGAGGTTTGGGTTTTCTTTTCACTCCACTCCAGACTACCCAAGCAGGTATTATTTGTTAAGAATCATCCTTTTCAACAGTAGCTCCCCAAACCATTAGGTTGTGCATCACAACCCCCAAATAACATCTAACAGCCACCAGTTTGCCACTAAATGTAATCAAAAAGCAGAAGTCTGCAGTCTACAAAGGACAGAAGATCTTGCAGGTCTAAGAGCAGCTGTAAAAAAAAGATGACCCTAATCAGAAAGTTGTACTTGAAATGCAGGCTATGTAAAAAATGTGGAGTTAGGAGGCTGTCAGGAATAATAATTTGTTGCAGAGTTGGTACCTCTCCCCAATAATATGCAGATTGCATGATTTTTTGCACTCTATGGCAGTCAATTTGTTCTAAAGACCATTTAATCCTGCAGTTCTTGCTTATTTAAAAGGATTTTTTAAAAAATCAAAATCTATAATTGTGCCTAGAGATTGAAGCTGAAATTGTACCCCTTGCTCTCAATGTTACATTGGTACAATGATCATATACTCCTGTATTAGTATGTTAGAAGCTCTCTCAAACCTTGCTTGAATATTCGGACTTATACACTTAACTTGTTGTATTTGTAGTCTCACTTTAAAACAAAAGCTCTTTCATTCTGAAATGCCAAAAATATTCCTGGTTGTTTTAAGAATGACTTTGCCTTAGCTACTGTTCTCTGCCACACCAGTAAGGGGGATGATGGAGTGTGATGGCTTGTCATTATAGAACAAAATGCCACCAGAAAAACAGAAGGCCTGTGCTTGAATTTTTAACACATCTTTTCAAACGGAAAATAAAAACTCACAGAGATATAGGCAAATTGTTGCATATCTACTGTATCTAAATTGCTATATATCTACTCCCACAAGCAGTCCTTATGACATAAATCTTCCTAGTGAATTCAGTGACTTTCTATTGAAGCTGTAAGTTGTTACATTCTCAGAGAAAGTTTGCAGAACTGATTTCAGCTATTGGACCATAAAATTATTCTGTTTGAAAAATAAATGCATATATCTTTGTCAGTTTTCTGCAGTTCACTGAAGTATATTTTAGTAGTAGTACTAATTGTACTCAGATTGACAGCACCAGCATGATAAAATATGTTGGCAACTTCAGATCTTTATAAAGGCATCCATTTGTATATCAGAAACCTAGAAATCACCAAGCCATAAACTGTAGTTATGTTCTGATGTACTAGCTGTCATTATACCAATTGGCTTCCTCAACTGCACCCGACAGCAGGACAGTGAGTTCTGTGGTGGGGGCGGACTTTTTGTGGCACTGGGAATTTCCCCTGAGCCGGGATCCCTGAAAATCCCAGGCGGGGGAGGGGCTCCTGGCAGTCGGCTCGGACACCTGACCCTGCGTGGTGCCTGACGGGAGGGGGCGGTCCCGGTTGCTCCCGAGGGAGATTTAAATGGCCCCCTGGGAGCAAGGCGAAGAGGAGCGTGGCAAAGAGGTGCGGGGCAGTTTGAGCAGCAGTTCGAGAAGGCAGGGCGCAGGGATGACCCAAAGACCAGAGAGAAGACAGCAAAGGCCATGGTGGCTACCCGGCAGAAGGTTAAATCTGCTCCAAGTGCTGCAGCAGGCAGGAGGGATGCTGCCACCCAGACAGAGCCACAGGGGGTGCATGCAGCTACCCAGACCATGAGCTGCAGACAGTGCCCCACTCCCAAACCAGCTCATGCCTCTGTTACTGGCTCCACTTCTGAAAGCTGTGCTTGAGTGGGGAACTTCTTTGTATGGTGGAGGAGTTAAGGCAGGAGGTGAAAAGGCTGAGGACCATCGGGGAGTGTGAGAGGGAGATAGACCTGTGGAGTAGTGCCCTCTCAGCAGCCTGCTGGACCTGGTATGTCCAAACACAATCAACCTGCAAACTGCAAGGTTGGGGTTACAAGAGATGGGGAATGGCAGTAAGTTCCTTCCAGACGAAGGAAACCTGCTCCTCTCAACCAGAGAGCAAAACCTGAGATCCCCCTGGTGAATAAGTACCATGTGCTGCGGGTGGAANAGCTAGAAAACTTACTTCCCTGGTCCATGAGACAGACTACTATCCTCTGATAGTAATCCAAACTGGTAATGATGATTTAGTAAGCAGAAAGACCAAAGCCATCAAGAAAGACTTCAGGGCCATTGGGAAAATGGTGGAGGGCTCTGGGGCACAAATAGTATTCTGCTCCATCCCAAGGCTAAATAGAGAGAACCTGGAAGTCAGGAAGAGGAACTCTATTAATGCCTGGCTCTGAGCCTGGTGTGAGGAAAGGGGCTTTGGCTTCTCTGATCATGGGGTGGTTCACACACCCCAAGACTTTGTTGCTAAGGATGGGACATGTGTGTCTCCTAGGGGGGCTAAAACCCTTGCTAAAAACCTAACTAAGCTCATAAATCGTGCTTTAAACTAGATGTGAAGGGGGAGGGCATTGAGACCAGGCTAGACATAAGTAAGCCTGGACATGGGGCACTAGTGATTTTGAGAGGGTGTGCTGGTGAGGACCACCAGTACATCACCACACAGAAAGTGGGGGAGAAAACACCTGGGGCTGGTAAGGGAGATACGGGCACTCTGGTACAAGCTACTCCCATTACTGGGCAATTGGGAACAAACTCCATTCCCTCTAAGAGGGTTGAAGGC
>WAAB01025643.1:68709-91228 GCA_013389865.1 Piaya cayana | reverse complement strand
CTACAGACTAGGAGAAGTCTGTCTAGAAAGGTGCCAGGAGGAGAAGGACCTGGGGGTGTTGGTCGACAGCCGGCTGAACATGAGCCAGCAGTGTGCCCAGGTGGCCAAGAAGGCCAATGGCATCCTGGCTTGGATCAGAAATGGTGTGACCAGCAGGTCCAGGCAGGTTATTCTCCCTCTGGACTCAGCACTGGTGAGACCGCTCCTTGAATACTGTGTTCAGTTCTGGGCCCCTTACCACAAGAAGGATGTTGAGGCTCTGGAGCAAGCCCAGAGAAGAGCAATGAGGCTGGTGAAGGGGTTGGAGAACACGCCCTATGAGGAACATCTGAGAGAGCTGGGGTTGTTTAGCCTGGAGAAGAGGCTGAGAGGAGACCTCATTGCTCTCTACAACTACCTGAAGGGAGGTTGTAGAGAGGAGGGAGCGGCCTCTTCTCCCAAGTGACACGGGGTCAGGACAAGAGGGAACAGTCTCAAGCTCCGCCAGGGGAGATTTAGGCTAGAGATTAGGAGGAAGTTTTTCACAGAAAGGGTATTGGAACAGGCTGCCCAGGGAGGTGGTTGATTCACCTTCCCTGGAGGTGTTTAAGGAACAGGTGGACATGGTGCTGAGGGGCATGGTTTAGTGTTTGATATGAACGGTTGGACTCAATGATCCGGTGGGTGTCTTCCAACCTGGTTGTTCTATGATTCTATGATACTTCTAAAGAGGCAAGCAAACTAGCACTAAAATGACCATGCACGCACAGGAACTCAGCCTTTCTCTAAGTTAGAAATTAGCAGTTCAAGTCTTCAGGTTGAAATCACAGGAGAATTTCCAGAGGGAGGGAGGGAAAATGCCTTCTTTTACAACTAAGAATGAGAAATCTCTCTCCTTGTGGAGAAGGATCAATGAAATCTGAGATTTTGGAGTATAAAACTTGTAGGAAAAAAAATGTCTAGGCAAAAAGCTTCCCTTCCACATACTATTGCAACATACATGTTACATTACCTAAAAAAGGACAAAGAAAGATGACTGAAAGAAACAAGACATGAGCAATTAAGGGCTTGAACAAAGCAATTTTATGAGAACTTCTGAAAAAAAAGATGTTGGAAACAGTGCAAATAAATTAACATGAATTGATTTTTTTCTCTTCTTTCTCTGAAATAGAAAAGAAAGAACTGCTGTATATAGTGATAATCAGGATATGGAGACAGCCACCATGACTACAACTCTGTACAAGGACAGCAGTGAAGGAAAGAACAGAAAGTCAGGGGCAAGAGGAAAATATCCTGATAGGCTTAGCAGGTTAGTTTTAATTCACACAGAAAACAACAAGAGCGTAGTAAACTCTTGTTTGAGTTTACAAAAGCAGACAGATAAGAGACAGGAAAGATAAGAGAGATCCAAGAAAAACAGCAGTAAGTAGAAAATCTAATTAAGTCAATGCTTCTCATTTGATTTCCTGCCTTGAAAATGACTTAGACTTTGTTCTGTATTTGCTTTCTCAAAACTTACCCTGCAGTTCCACAAGTTCGGTTTTTGCTTCACTTAACTGCACTTCTGCAGCACATATTTTCAGCCGAGCATCTTTTCTGGCAACTACCAATTCATACACTAGACTTTGTCGAATAGCTTCTCCTTTCTCAACTTCCAACCGTAATTCGACTATCTGGCATTCACAGCTGGACAGCTAGAAAATTAATTTGTTTCAGAAAACTAGTAACAATGCCCCTTTGAAAAAAGACAATGCATTACAGAAATACACACAGAGAATTTTTTTAAGCTATCCTGAATTGCATTTACAGCTGCCTTCTTATTCCAGTTGAATTTGAAAGTCTTGCGAATGTAGATTTATGTGGATTTTAAGTATTTTTACTGTTTGGGTTTTTTTTTTCAAAATGATCCTGCAGCTGGACAAATTTCATGTGCCTTAGACATATCCCTCCCTTTTTCTCAAAAAACAGTATCTTAAGAAAATTAAAGTCATATTACTGTCATATTCCTTGCACCTCAAAGGAAAAACTGCAGCAACAGAGATATCATACTCCACTGCCAATTTTCTGTTAACTTGTAACACTTAAAATGGTCATGTTGGGATGCTAGACTATCAGATATTTCATAACTCACAAGTATGTGTATTAACATAAAGTTCAGTCCAATAACGCTCAGTAGCCAAACAGAATGCTATTAAATTTAACAAATGACAAACTAAGAATGGAAAAATGCTTTAAAAAGTGATTTTATTCAGATTAAGAAACACAGCTTCATCATTGCTGCCAAAAACTGAATCCAGAAAATCAAGTCCAAGCCATTTCACACAAAAAGGTGGAAAGTAAAATATGCATTTATTCAGAACATCTGCAAAGAAGCCCCTTCACTTCAATAATAAATATCTTGTGTAGGTAACTTGAGCATTTGCATTATCTGTAACTATACAGTAAATGGATCAGGGGACAAAAAGCAAACAAAGAATATCTTAAGGGGTTTATTTACCTAAAATGCAACCTGAATTTGACTACAACAGCAAAATGGTGCAGATCCCTGTGCACACTCAGCTTTAAAATTATCAATGTAAGAAGTGGTTTGCTTTTTTTAAATCCAGATAATTCCAGGGATCCATTTTATAAAACCAGCCAACAGTTGATGGGGTAATGGGAAAATAACAAATTAGCTGCAGCACAAGAGCAAGGCCTTGTGGGAAAAGCAGGAGTCTTCATTTGCGTACACACCCCAATAATAACGGGATACTGGACAGCAAGCTTGGTTTATTGCTGGACTTAGCCAAAACAGATGAATGAGCACTGCCCCTAGCAAACCACTAAAAGCAGGATTTTTATCCATAGCCATAGTAATACTCCTGCACCAGCATAGTGTAAACCAGGACACCAGCTGTCAGACTGGTACTGGCATTAGCAAGCCCAGCAACTGTTCCTATTAGCAACAGATCTGAAGCCAATTACAACTACTGCTGTACTCACTGCCCATCTTGACTTACATATACCATCATGATAGCTCATACTCAACCTAAAGAAAAGATTAATTATTTTCTTATTACTACTTTGTCTCAATATTAGTTTGTTATAACAGAATCAGGGAAAACCCTTATAATGGGGTAAATTATTTCCCTGTGAATGAAGTTCTCATGTGTTCATCAGTAACTTCATACTTGTATATCACATGTGTGCATTACATGCTGTCAGTCACTGAAAACTGCAAATTTGCCCAAGCCGAGGCGTTGGAAGACCACTGAAGAATACCCTAGCTGGATTTAGTGTAAGCACACAGAAAAATACTGTACAAGGTTGCAAATGATTGCTGCAGAAATAAGATCTTTTCATGAGGCTAGATTCAAGCTGTGGGTTTTATTTATTTGTGTCACCAGGCAATTTTATCTAACAAACTGGTGGTAGCAGTAATGACTCCTTTCCCTGTGCTCTGCCTCGTGCAACTTTAACCATTACCAATGCCAGAAGAAGTGTCAAGACTTACTATGAACAGGTATGAAAGGTCTGTACAGTCACCTTCCTTGTTCATTATCAGCCCTTCACTGGGCTTTTGATACACCATGTCAGAGTATTATTTTAATGAAACAAGACTGCACTTATTCTAAAAGTAAAATAAATTAAACAAAAAAAAGTTCATACCTCTTGATTGTGTTTAATGGTTAAGTCTAATTTTTCTTTTCTAGCTTGACAGAGTTGCTTCCTCAGATCTTCAGCAGTGTACAATTCTGATTCATTGCTGTTCTGTAGTAACTGTGATTCACACTCAGCATTATGTGAGCTGCAAAATATGTTGCCAAAACACAGGAGTATTCCCTTTAAGTTTTAATGCTCCTTTTTTTTAATTATCAGATTGTGAACATAAAGTTCTAAACATTCACTTACATAAAATTATGCTACGCAGTTGTCATCATACTATCTCTCTTTGAAAAAACAGATTATATAGAATTGCTTCTTGTGCAAGATATGAAATGTGACAGCAGGAAATTAAAATCAAAATAGGTATGCACTTCACATTTCCCAAACCTGATTTAAACATAACATGTTGGGGGAGCGGGGATATTTTTCATTATCTTTATTATTGAATCTATATATAAACTTCCAATACGCTTAAAATCATCATTCCAATCTCTTGCATTAAAATAACTACCAAGATTTTTCACTGTCTTTGAGCAATAAGGCTTGTTTTTCAAGGTGGATTACCATGTCAGAATCACATCTGCCATTAAACAAATGCACATATGTGGAACAAAAATCACTTCTCCATATTTTTTTTCCTTCAAAAATGTATACATCTAAACTATATACAAGTAACTGATCACAAAACCAATACAAATGAAAGGTTTAGTCCTCTAAACTACCCAGTATCTTCATTTAGACCATTTCAGTGAAAAGAAAATCTACTAGGCAGTTAGCAGGATCAGCTATTGAGTACCACAAGCAATGTTAAAGTAATCAAAAGAATCTTTTATACACAGAGAAAACAAAATAAAAGCACATGTTTATCTAAAATAAACTAGTATCATAATCTTACGTGAATTACTGTAACTTCAAACTGAACAACTCTTAAATTATTTCAGAAGTTAAAAATCAGTTTGCACAGAACCATAAGTTGTCAGAACCACTAAATATGAAATATATATTAAAGAGAAACATGATTAAATTAATCACAAAGCTGGCATCATGACATCATTTCAAACTGAACTGAAAATGTTAAAATATCCTACTATTGTCTACATAAAGTTTTAATTACAGAAATAACAGTCCATCTGGATTTAATTATTTGCTTTTACTAAATAAAAAAATGACCACTTTACCCCTAGGTTTGCGTACAGGCACCATTAACATTTTCCATGACTGAGAACTCTACCGGATTATTTATGTTTTCTCACATAAGTTAACTAGCAAAAAACCCTCAACAACAAGGGGAAATGTGATTTAGATTAAGTGTTGCCTTTAAAGATCTTTCTAATAACAAAGGATGAAATTTCACTTTTTTAGCTACAAAGGGTCGAACACATTTTGTATACTTACTAAATACCGAAGATAAGGAACATTAAAACCTGCAGTTACTGAAAGAAAACCGCAGGCATACCAGGTATTACCTTTGAGTTTTTACTATGGGAGCCATACCCAAAGAAACTGATATGACTAAAAGGGAAGATAATCAGCAACAAGGTAAAGAAAATCACATATCATTATCTTACACAAATCAAAAGTTCTGCAATAAGAAGGTACAGTGGTAAATCAAGCAGGATATATAAATGACCTTAACAGTCTGAGCACCTGTAAACTCCATACAAGCTTGTTTGCGGATATCATGTAATAGGTATGGGAAACCTTTATTTTTCTGTGGCTGTGGAAAACAGAGATGAGAGAAATTCAGGTCATCTTAATTAGAAGTGAGGTAAAATTATCCACCTCAACTAAAAATAGCTGAAGGCCAGAGAGTACCACAGTTCACAAAGCACAGTTTAGGGAGAAAAATATAATCCAGCTTGAAAACTGGGAAAGACTACAGCAAAGAAACAAGGGTTATGGAAAGTGTAACCATTTTGTTAGTTTGCATGGGACTGGCAGGTTCCTTTGTTTCTTTAAATCCAGCAGTATTTAATACTAAGTGCAACAAGAACACACTGAATGCAAGCAAGGGAATGAGTACTTCTTGTAAATAAAAAATACCTTCATATCTTTAAGTTCATTATGTTGGTGTGTATGTCAATCAACTCTCAAGAAAACTGTCCCTTCTAACTCCTCTGTTAATTATCCAAAAAAAAAAAAACCACGATGGAGGTATCTACACAATAAATCTTATTCAGTGGAAAGTTTAACTATGTGACTAACAGTTTTTCTTAACTGGACCACTGGAAAAAAACAAAACACCCAATGGAGTTACAAAACATGACAAGCAATAGTACATCACGAACTTCATAGGAACAAAAAAAAATGTGCATAAGTGCATTAAAACATCAAAGACCAAAAGTAACACTGGGGGGAAAAAAAGCATTACACATCTTTTTAAAATAGCATTTTACGCACAGCTTCTAAACGCACAATGTCATTACTGAAATTACTGTACTGTCCTCAGTACAGAACTGACAAAACAAAAAGAAAAAAACAAAAGCAGAAAAAAAACAAGGGAATGTTTCTATGTTTACCACTTCATTATTTTATTTGTCTACTTAAACATTTTCTATTAAAATAGACATCAGCTTTAAGCATTTTTATATCTATATTTTCTTTAACTATGACAGCATCCTTCAAACATGCAGTACTTAACAAAAGCTTCCTACCCCCTGTTGTAGGAGATTCTTCCTTAAATATTCATGTTACAAATAGACATGCTACAAGTATAAAGGTCGCAGAAGCTTCATTTAAAGAAAAAACAAACACACAAAATCCCTGGGAAGTTTCATAGCATGTATGGAATTTTGCTGTTCCTATATGTAATTGGCAGTTTTGTATAATCAGACTAAATAGCGACAAATAGCTCTCATAGCTAAGACAAAGAGGATGAGATAAAGCTTACTTTAATTGCGCCAAAGAACAAAAATGTATTAGTTTATAAAAAGTAAGCACTATATACAAAACTTAAAGCCAACCTCTACCATCTCAGCTGATACAGAAAATCATTTTCCTATAGACCAGGCCAGCATTCCTAACTGCAGACAGAAACTCCCTCTAGCTCTAAGATACATCTCCCATAGCTGCGTGAGAATTCTTGCAAATCAGACAGCCAGTATGTACACCTTCAACATAACTTCAGAGATCTAGAAAATGAACCATAAGAACCATAATACTAGACTTAAAAAACAAAAGTGGAGCTCACCATCTAGCTTGTGTGGCCGCACAGATGACTGGAGATGACAAACTCATGACACCCAATATGCAGCTTTTTTAAGTCTATCACTTCTGGAAAATGAACATCACCTTTGATGACAAATACTTCTACTTGATAAGCTTCAAAGATCACTCTCTTCTATACCATAAAAACATTAAAACCTGTAACAGAGACATGCTTTAGTTTACTTACCAACACAACAACAGAATCTCTTGTTAACATTCAGGGTTACCAGTGTTACTACCACATTGTGTAAACAACTACTACCAACGGTATTTTAACATCAGTTTTAGCCAGCAAAGCAAACTGCTTCTGTAAGCTTGAATACTGCTGATGAAAAAGAAAACATATTTTGTAGAATATCCACTGCCAGGGTTTTCAAAGATACCAATCCCAAATGTTATGTTTGTGTAGATCCACTATACACTCTATTCTCCTGAAAGAATTACAAACTCCATTTCTCTTCAAAATAATTCTAAGGGATATAAATGCATGTACTAAGATCTTTTTTAAGTAAGTCAATATCCAAGCTTTGCTGTCTAATAGCAGTCATTAACACAGCAAGTCTTCTAGCCATTTCATAAACCTGTAATTTTCTACCTGAACACAGTTTTGTTGAATTAGATATATCACCAATACATAGGGATTCACAGCATGAATACTGGATAGAACTATAATTCTGCTCACCTTTAGAAGAAACTCACTTTTAGTGTTACCGATAAAAACAAATCAATACAGAAAACATTCACAACATAGCCGTTGGAAAAAACCTCCAAGATTTACTTCAAGTTGAATAGCTAACTTGTAATTCAGTTCCTGCCACTATTTAAAGCAAATTAACATGAAGAATGAGCTGCATTAAGACTAACAAGCCATGAACATTGCATTTTTACAGCACAGCAGATGGACATCTATAAAGTCCAAAACAAGAACCTGGCTTGGACTCCACCTTTAGCACCTGTAGCTTGCAGCCATGTTTATCACAATCTATAGTCCGACTGAACACAGAAGTAGTCAGTGCAATACATTAAGCATAAGTGATTTTTACTAGTTCTTTCTAGGAGTTAATAATCTGCACTAGAAATATGGAGAAGGAAATAAATGTATTTCCTGTTAAAAGAACATGCAGAAGTAATTGGTTTATTCTCACTAGGACATTTTTTTTTCTACAGAAAAGGATAACAACTGGTGCCCAGGGCCACTGTACTGCTTTTTATTTAAACACAATTATTCTTAAGCGTCTTTGAAATCAACTGGAAGCAAAGTACAACAAGGGTTAATACTCTGCTTCAGCTTCTTCGTAAAGAATATCTGGATGTATAATTTGTGATTCTTAAGATCCGCCCCTCAAAATTCACCTGGGTACATGTGTTCATAAGCCTCAAATCATGTATGTCATTCACACTCCTAGAGAAAGCAGCACAGCTTTCTTCCCATCCGAATTGAAAAAATAGTTGAAAAACATCATTTTCGAAGCACAGATGAGTCTGTCATGCAACTGCTTGGCACGCTGAAGCCCACTTAAGTATCAGTAACTTGCAAAGTAAAGACTTCCACTGCACGTGAGAGATTAACAACCTGCCTGACAGAGTATTTCTGGGTCTGTACTTAAAGATCAATTGCTTGGATTAAAAAAAAAATAGTTACATTAACAAAAATACTTTCTCATAAGTCTGTTCTTTCACTTCAGGAACAGAATTCAATGACTCTACTCAAAAAGCCAACTGCCAAAACGCCAGTCGCTGCAGTGAAATAAAATCTTGTCTCAAAACAATCCAAGTGTATGGTCGCATCAACACATTTTTCAGTTTTAAAACTTCCTGAAGTTACTTAGAGAAAATAAATATCTAAACAACGCTTACAGGGAATGATAACCACTTTGAATATGCGACCTTCCTCTGTTAAAAGATGTATCAATAGCCAGGTTATTAGCATACAAATGGATGTAGTTTAAATATCAGGTGGCATGTAAGGGTTCGGCAGAGAAGCCCCGGAAGCAGAGTGCAAGTCTCTGAGTAGTTACTAAGCTTGATGGATGTTATCTACAAAACCTTTGTCAGCCTCCTCGTTAACTTCTGAATACCCTTAAGCGAGGCCATCAATCGTGATTCGACACAAGGGGAGCAGGGCACGGGAACATGGTAGAACTGCGGGTGTCCCTGGGGGGTGTTCGCGGGCAGGCTGGACAGGGCTTTGAGCACGGCATTAAGACGCGAAGGCCCTTCCAGCGCAAGCCATTCCACAGCTGTAACCAAGGCAAGCCTAACAGCGTCCTTAGAACGTGCTGCTTGAAGACGCACAAAGCCAGGCCTAAGGAAGGCACCTGCGCTGGAGCCTGCGAAAACTCACCAGCAGTTGTTTCAGCTGAAAGAACCGCTAGATTGTCACTAACGTCGACCAGGGTTCTTTGTTTGTTTGTTTGTTTGTTTGTTTGTTTGTTACCATGCGAACACCCGAGGTGCGCTAAGCCTGAGGCTCCGCCCGAGAGGCGAGACCGCCCCGCAGCCACTGCTGCTGCTGAGGAGGAGGCATGCGCGGAGGGTCAAGAGCAGTGCCACCACCCTCCCAGCTTCGCCCCCCACGGCTACTTCCGGCTCCGCTTGGGCGCGCGGAGCTGCCTTCTCCCCGCCTCCGGCAGCGCCCGCGGGGCACGGGGTGGGCGGGCGAGGCGCCGCGCATGCGTACAGCGCGCGCGGGGGGCTGAAGGAGGGGTGTACGCGCGCGCGCGCGGGTGCAGCTGGGAGACGCCAGGGTACTGTGAGGGATGCTGAGAGCCTGGAATAGATAACGGGGGATCGTAGGATAATAGCGTAACAGGAAATTGAAAGGACCAACTAGAGTGAAGTCCTGGGATGTAGACGGTGCTTTCTATAACTACCTGAAAGGAGGTTAGAAAGACGTGGGTGCTGGCCTCTTCTCCCAAGCAAAGCACTCATAGGACAAGGGACAATGGCCTCAAGCTGCACCAGGGGAGGTTCAGACTGCGTATCAGGAAAAAAAATTTACAGAAAGGGTCATTGGACACTGGAACAGGCTGGCCAGGAAGGTGATTTAGTCACCACCATTCCTGCAGGTGTTTAAATGACAGGTAGACAAGGTGCTCAGGAGCTGCTGGAGAAGCCTTATGAGGAATGGCTGAGACAGCTATAGTTGTTTAGCCTGGAGAAGAGGAGGCTGAGAGGAGACCTCATTGCTCTCTACAACTATCTGAAAGGAAGTTGTGGAGAGGAGGGTGCTGACCTCTTCTCCCAAGTGACAGGACAGGACGAGAGGAAATGGCCTCAAGCTTGCCAGGGCAGGTTTAGGCTGAACATTAGGAAAAAAACTTTCACAGAAAGGGTCATTGGGCACTGGAACAAGCTGGCTAGGGAGGTGGTCGATTCACCTTCCCTGGAGGTGTTTAAGGGACGGATGGTAGGGGCACTGAAGGGCATGGTTTAGTGTTCAATAAGGAATGGTGGGACTTGATGATCCAGCGGGTCTTTTCCAACCTGGTGATTCTATGATTCTTTGATTCAGGGATGTGGTTTAGTGGCAGATAGGGATGGTTGGACTCTTAAGAGATCTTTTCCAGCCCAGTGATTCTATGAAATACCAGTCCACTCCTCGTTCATGCAGGTGATGAAGAAAAACCAAACAGGTGATGATGATGTAATGAAAGATGGGGCAGTCACAGCAGGTCAATTGAGAGACAGGTAACAAGCTTGCTGTTCCCGCCCTGTTGGTATCCTTCCAGCACAAATGGAAAGTTCTTGTGAAACATCTTGCCAGAGCAATTTCAGGCTGCAGATGTAAGCATGGATGATCATAAAATCATAGAATGATATAATAGGCTGGGTTTGAGGGACCTTAAACATCACCCAGTTCCAACCCCCCTGAGATGGGCAGGGACACCTCCCACTAGATCAGGCTGCCCAAACAACAAACACAGCACAAACAATAGCACAGGAGGCTGAATAAAGTCCACCCAATAACATCCTAGAAAAGTGGACGGTGTGTTCTCCTGAAAAGTGCAAAAGGCTGAAGGGAATTAAAACAATTTTAAGTTAGTATGTTCAGTAACTACCACTAACATTATCATAAGTATTTACACATTAAGATATCAGTGACAAGTAATTTGAAAAATACTTTTTATACATACTCTTTTATTATTAATTCGTGACCTGAATTTCCACAGGCCATGAGATATCTGTGTCTTCTTGCATGAGGAACATTGTATTAGAACTATCACAAACCACACTTGGAAAAGCATCAGTAGGAGTCTTCTGAAAGAACATTGGTCTGCATCTGAACAAGAAAAAAGTATCCTGATGTTGAGAGATTGCCATGTTATCTAGGATAATACATAATCCACAAATGATTAGGTTAATCTTAGGAAATACAGGATCCAAAAATTACCAGGTTATTTGAGAACACGGTCCAGAAGATGAACAAGTCACTTAGGAGACAACGTGCTGATGGATAGCACACAGAATGGGTACATGTGGAAAAACACACACACAAAAAAATATTCTGTGGGAAATTCAGTTATCTTTGTCTATAGAAAGGATAACAAAATTTAAACAGAGTTGACTGCAATTAATAGCACAGATGGGGATATGTGAAGATTGGATATATAAGAGCTTGCACAACACAAGAGACTGGGTATGTAGCACCTGTCGTTCTAACAGGCTGCGTTACTGTACTACTGCTTATGTAAATGCTGTGTTCTTGTCACAATGCGGAGCTGTCTTGTACTACCTATTCTCAGGTTTTCTAGAGTGTATACCGTCTGGCAACCAACCCTCTCCAGACCTTTGGCATGACTGTTTAATCTGAATGCGACAACAGGTAACAGGCAGTCTTAACCTTTCTATAAGTCAGACTTCTGCATCTAAAGGTCTCAGATTTTATAAGTAAAAGTATCTACAGATAAATGCTATTAGCAATTTAAATTAAAACATAGTTTATATTTATTTGTATTTATTTATTTTAACACATAAAAATCCTTGAGTTTTTTTCTTCTATTTGGAATTCCCCAACAGGAGCAGAATTACACCAAAGATAGTTATTTATGAAGCTTATATTAACTACAGAGCTGCATTTGGTCCTCACACAGAGAACACTCATACTGAATTCCAAGTAGAGCTAATGGCTTTGGTTCATGGGTCAGCATGACTTACCTTATGACTGCAAATATTACCATGGCACTTGAAGTGCACTGTGTCTTTTCCAAAGTTGTTTCCTGTTCCTGGTAACTGCAAAAATACCCCTTCATGCTAAGATTTTCTAAGATATGTGGTGCATTAGAGCCTGATACTGATAGCCTTCAAGGTACAGATTGAAGTTCCAATTAGAAGAGACACAAAGCTCCACAATATCCTACACTCCCTGAGATAAGTCTGAAAACATCATTTCTACTTTTTTTACCTGATCTGTATAACTAGCTTTTAGCTGTGTTTTTGCTACTTCCACATTATGCAGTTATTTTAAGTATCTTGTGCCAAATCAAGGATATTCTTTGCCCAGGTACAAAAATCAGAATATTTAAGTATGTTGCATTTTTCTTAATAAGAGCGTATCTTTTTTACTGACAGTCAACAATACAATCATAAATAAGTCTGCCTCTCTGTTCTTGCCTGATGAGAATTCAGAATTTGAACATGATAAAAAACGGTCTTTGCTAATGAAGAAATACAAATTGTAGCATAATATAGAGGGAATAACAGAGATATTGCACCACATCTGAACATTCTGATAGGGTTTGGCACCATAATAGCTCACCAGAAACTGAACCAATAAGATGAGTTTACCTGCCCTAAAGAACACGTTTCCTTTTTTACCGTGATTCTCAAAAATTACTTTAGAGACAGTACTGCTGCTGCATGCATGCAGCTGAACAACTCGCTTTCCTTCCTGACATACTAAAGAATATATCTCATATATATGCATTATATAGGCATATATAATTATATAATATATATTATATATATAATATATATGCATTATAATATATATAATATATATGCATTATATAGGCATATATTATTATATGCATTAGGCATTTCTTCACAGTTCAAAATGTATTTTGGTGTAAAACCTATGTATATTAAGGATATATGAGTCTTTTGGGGGAAGGTGGAAACAAATCAGAGTTGTATCACACATGGAATTAAATACTAAATAATTTCTTATTCTTCAGAGAGACTTGTTCATGATCTGTTCAGAAAAAGGGCCAAATGTTCAGGAGACAGAAGAGAAGACGGTGCTTCAGTGTGGATCCAACTTTGGCAGAGCAAGAAGCAACTGCATCACTTGCAGACAGGATACCAGTGTCCTTCTTAGCAGTGCGACCTGACCCCCACCTGCAGGAAATCAGTTGGACAGTTGTTTCAAAAAGGAAAGCTCAAGACATACAGCTCACAGGAAGAACTGTTTTTCACCTCCAAAGTTAGTTCATTGCTCATAACAACTTGATGCCTATCATTGTGCTTACCTCTTACTTGAGCATCAGGTACCACGTCTGGCTGAAGCTCTACAGATTCTGTCACTCAGAATAAAGCTGTTTGCTAAAAAATGCTTATATGGTCCCTAAAGTTTAACAGCATCAGAATGGCACGTTACTTTCAAATGCAAAGTCTAGATGGCAAAATATGCACTCTTCCCTTTTGTTGTGTCTGTACTTGAACAGTTCTTCAATGTTAGATTTACTTAATATCTACAAATGAGCCAAATTACACACAAGATATAACTTGCTCAAACAATTTTATTTTTCACACTAAATAAAATTTTACTTTGTTTTCCTTACCTTTATAAAATGCTTTAATCACATTAATCTCTTTTGAAGACCACTCTGCCTTGGTATGAAATCCAGTCATCCTGAATTGCTTCATAAATTGGGAAAAGAAGTATTTTCAGTTGCTCTTCTCTTATTTTAATACAAGGTGAAAGGCTGATGATTCCTGAAAAATGTCGGATTCAAAAGACTAAAAAGTATAATGTCCTTAAGAAATACCTAGAGCATTGCTTCAAAACTAAAATATGAAGTCATTTAATCTGAGATGGAAGATCATAGAATCATAGAATCACCAGGTCGGAAAAGAACCATCGGATCATAAAGTCCAACCATTCCTATCAAACACTAAACCATGCCTCTTAGCACCATGTCCACCTGTGCCTTAAACACCTCCAGGGAAGGTGACTCAACCACCTCCCTGGGCAGCATATTCCAGTGCCTAATGACCCTTTCTGTGAAGAATTTTTTCCTTATCTCGAGCCTGAACCTCCTCTGGTGGAGCTTGAGACTGTTCCCTCTTGTCCTGACCCCCTGTCACTTGGGANAAGCCAGGATGCCATTGGCCTTCTTGGCCACCTGGGCACACTGCTGGCTCATGTTCAGTCGGCTGTCAACCAACACCCCCAGGTTCCTCTCCTCCTGGCAGCTTTCTAGACAGACCTCACCCAGTCTGTAGCTCTGCATAGGGTTGTTGTGCCCCAAGTGCAGGACCTGGCATTTGGCCATGTTAAACCTCATGCCACTGGACGCTGCCCAGCGGTCCAGCCTGTTCAGATCCCTTTGCAGAGCCTCCAGCTTCCACCCAGCTTAGTGTCATCTGCAAACTTACTAAGGGTGCACTCAATGCCTTCATCCAGGTCATTGATAATGACATTGAACAGGGCTGGACTGAGCACTGAGCCCTGGGGAAGATAAATGTAACTATGATTAAACAGAGTAGTGATGTAGCTAAGGGAGTCTCTGCAGAATGTCAGTTCCTGCATAACAAAACATTAATATACATAAGCTTGCAATACTCAACACTTACACATTTAGGAAAAAATGTAAAACTTTATGTATTGCTGAAATAGGAAGGGTTATAGGCAATGAAATAAAGACTTACTTATCTGTTAATGCAGATACAATTTCTGCCACTGTCAAACTTTTATCTTCCTCTTTGTCTTATTTTTTGTCTTATTTTATCAGAACAATTTTTGCCCCAAGTGGTCATGCATTTGTACATGGGAAGGAAGTTTTTTTCCTGTCTAATACATTGATTATCTATTTGCTGAAGAGGCCTTGCCTAAGCCTATAGGAACTTGATTTTTTTGTCAGAGACATGATCTTCAACACCTCCAAGACAATCAACCCAATTTTACCAGTTTAAGCCATTGAAAAACTGCAGTCCGTTCCTGTCCAACACAGATGGAGTGAAGTTTTGCAGTTAAAGTTCATAAACAACCACTTTGCATTTGAGGAGAAGAGTGTTGATAACAAAGCACAACTTGCTCTGTGGCAACTGCAGTGCCAGTCTTGGGCCTGACTTGAGTTTCAGGATCAAAACTGAAAGCAGTTGATTCTTCTCTCAAGGGTTTACCTTTGTGTGCAAGCAGCATGGAAGACAGCTGACAGAAAACTGGTCTGTAAAATTTGTGCAGCTGGTTAAATGCTGAGGAAGAGCACTCAAGCCCAAAATGGTGAGGTCTGCCTGGGTGAGACCATGTAATTGTGTAAGAAGGAACTTTTTTGTGCCACTATTCTTACAGCTTTTTGCTGGTTTTGATAACCATGTTAGGACAGGTACAGTAGTAACTTGCTGTGAGCGGCAAAGCCATGGAGAGCTGACAGGCCAGCCAATGTTTGACACAGAGGGAGAACTAAACCCAGACCTAACAGCGCAGGCAGGCAGGCAGAGAAAAAGAAGCTGTTTGAGTCAAAATCTGGAGCGGAGGTCTTCTATTTTAATAAAGATATTTGTGGTGGAAAGCATGAGGAGGCAGGAGGTGCCTGATGCACTCGGCAAGGAGACCATCTGGAAGGTGCAAGTGGCTGTAATGCCGGGAGAGGAGCGTGTGGCGATGAAGGAGATGCAGACCTCGCAGTTCTGTCTGACTATATTCCTTTAATCAGCACAGCATACGGAAGTCACATTTAGAAAGTACAGCTACTGTTTCTACTGGCTTCTCTCATTCAGGCAGACCTTTATACAGTTACTCATTTTTCCAAGCTTCAGACAAACACGACGTATTCTGTTTTGACTATTTCACACTCGTGTGACTGTTCTCAGTCCTACCTCCAGTTCACTTATTCCCAGGCATTTTTTTTTCCAGCCTGGCCTTCTTACATATTGAAGATTCATCATCCTGTGTGTTGAGCTCAGAACACTTGGTCTTTCTAATGTTTATTCTAATGTGCTTGGTACCAGCTTCATACTTTATCTAAGTCCCAAATAATTTTCCATATTCTTGGCACTGCTTCCACAGAGCGAGCGTAATTCTGGCAGGTAAGTGGGCCAGGACAGGGTAGATATGGAGAGTATTGCAAAATCCTAATTAACAGTAATCCCAGTTAAAAAAACCAAAAAACAAAAAAAAACCACAAACGAAACTGGATGTAACAGCTACTATATTGTGGACAAGAACTCTATGGAGAGGCGCCGAAGAGACTCGGAGGGCGGCGACATGCGTTGCTCCCATGCTGCGAGACTGCACCCCCGGTGGCGACGGCCGGGGCCGGAGTGGGAGGGGGCGGAGGTGGGAGGGGAGGTGGCACAGCGCCCCCGCCCCCCACCCCACGCTAGCACCGCCCCGCCACCGCGGAACGAGCCACTTCCACGGCTTGGGGGGGAGGGTGTCTGCCTGTGAGGCTCACTTGCTTCCTCCCTCCCTCCCTGCCCTGAGGTGGGCTTGCGGCTTCTTCTCCCGCCTGGCTCGTTCTTCCTCAGTCACAGAAGCGAGATCCGCTCTGTGTTTTCGGCGGGGCCCCCGCACTCCCGTCTCTGCCTTCTTCCCCCGACCCCCCCTCCCCAGTTGGTACCGCCCCGCTCGGGGCAGGGAGGGAGCGCGGCCGTGGGTCGCGTCGCGCGGGCGGGGCTTCGCCTCGGCGCCATCGCACCTTGCGGAGCGCAGTGGGAGGGGGGGGAGGCGGGCTGAGGCAGAGCTGAGGTTCCACCCGCGTCCATTCCCGCGTTTATCCCCGCAGCCGGAGCGCAGGCGGCCGCAGCGCCTCGGCGGCGGGGCTGGAGGCGCGCACCCTGCCCGCGGCGTCGTGCAGCGAGGGAAGATGAGCCGAGATTTCAAACCCGGCGACCTGATCTTCGCCAAGATGAAGGGTTATCCCCACTGGCCCGCCAGGGTAAGGCCCCCCCCCAACAGCCCTGCACCTTAGAAGCCACCTCCGAGTCGCAGTGCGGGTCCTCTGCTGCTGCCTCGTGCCCGCGGCTCTTGTGACGAACAGCCTTCGCTTGTCGCCCTCGGTGGCCCTGACTTGTGCAGATGTGCTTGTAGAACGCAAGACTGGTGCGTGGTGGGACGGCTTGGGCTCTGCGAGCACTGAACTCTGCCGAAAGTACCGTTCCCAGTCCTTTCTTGCGTTTTCTCTGCTCTCTTGAAGGTGTGCAGCTGCTCTGGGTCGTAGATTAAAGACCAATTGCGCGGGTGATTCTACCCCTCTGTTCCTCTCTTGTGAGACCTCATCTGGAGTTTTGTGCCCAGTTCTGGAGTCCTCAACATAAGAAGTGTATGGAGATGTTGGAACGGGCCCAGAGGAGGCTGCAAAGATGATCAGAGGGCTGGAGCACCTCCCTTACGAGGACAGGCTGGGAGAGTTGGGGTTGTTCAGCATGGAGAAGAAAAGGCCTGATCTAGTGGGATGTCCCTGCCCCGGCAGTGTGATTGGAACTAGGTCATCTTTTTAAGGTCCCTTCCAACCCAAACTATTCTGTAATTCTGTGATACAGTTGGCGAAGATGTTGGCTTCAGAATTGTTTGTTTCTAAAGTTCACTCACCTTTCTTTTTTGTACCACTTGATATTTTGCCTTGGCCAAGTTATCAGGTCAGTGTAACTGTAGGAAGTCATGCTGTTCCCGATGCTTTAGGAGGGATGTTATTTAGATGATTTTGAGTTGTGCTTTTTACCTGTAGCATGTCTTGTCTCTCCTTTTAAAGAGGCTGATCATGTGAAAGGGGATGCTGTGACACCAGATGTGTTGTCACTTCCTATTCTTGCTAGTAACTCTTTGGTTCTGCTTTATTTTTTTCACATATTTAAAAAGAGAGATTGAGACCTGCTTTACCTCTGTGGCTTTTTTTTTTCTTTCTTTTTTTAATGTTTTCACTTATCTCCCCATAGACTGTTCTCAACTGTTGCTTGTCTTTAATTGTAGTCTGTCTTTTTTCTTAGGTGGATGAAGTTCCTGATGGAGCAGTAAAGCCTCCTACAAATAAAATGCCTATTTTCTTTTTTGGCACCCATGAGACGTAAGTCCTTTGAATTTAACAGTCACAGGGTTTTTGTTGTTGTAGAATACAGTGACAAGAAGTTAACAGCTTGTCTGAATGCAGTGTATTTTAAGACATATAATTCAGTAACAGACCAACTCTCCCTAAACTAATCTCTTTCAACAAGACATGCTTTTCTTATATTTTCTTAAGCTATTCTAGGGAATGATAGACCATAACCATGTCATGTACTATTTCCTTGTAGGAAGCAGAAAAAAAAATCCTACCCACAGTGACTGGTAGGCTTTTGTTCTTCATTAATAGACTTTAACTATAGTCCTGTATATTCTTAAAATTCTCAACAGCATATTTTCAAAAGAAGTGAAATAAGGCTGACAGTAGTGAAATAGGCAATGTTTGAGAACCAGACAAATAATCATGTATTGTTTTTTGGTTTTTTCCCTGAAGAGGTTTGGTGGTGTGGTGCAGAGCTTTTAGGCTGGAGAGAAAAATGATAAGAGTACAATTACCTTTGTACCTGCAAAATACTTACCTTTGGGTACTGTCAGCAATGTCATTTTAGAATCACACACTTGCTTGCAGGGACAGTATTTTTTCCACATTTAAACTTGCTTGTAAATATGCTGGGTTTATATGGTTCTGCTGTTTGAAAATTATCCTGTTACTTTATTGCGTGACTGGTTGTCCTAGTGTAGCTATTCTAAGACTTTGAATTCAATGCTGTAGCTGTTGTTGGATTTCTTTTTAACAAAATAAAAAATCCCAACACCTCTGAGAGTGGGGTGTGGGTTTTTTTTAGTTCTGCTGTTTCTCTTCACAAAATGGCCAACAGTGTGTAAGCAGATCAGAGATAGAAGTTGCATCTACAGGTACTCTGTTTCTTGAGTTTCGTGGAAAGGTCTTGAGTTTTTCATCATCTTACTAAATACTTATTTTAATCTGGTACTTCACATCTGTCTTTTAGTAAGCTATGGTAAGACAAGGTATGTTGCCCTGTTGAATAAAAGAGTTGCATCCCTATATGCTTGGCTCAATACCCTGTTCAATTGTTCTCATCTCTCTTGAGGTCTTTCAGTGTACTGGGCTTTTGTGCAGTTGTAAATTTTAAGTGTGGGGATGTGGGTTGAGTATAGGGGAGACAGAAATAACTCCTTATCTAAAGCTTTAAGAATACCTTTGCAAATTTTGAGGAGCATCATGGCCAATTCTAAATTTAACTTGAGCTTTGGGAGATAGTTAGGTTTGGAAGGGGTGTTTTGTGGTTTATGTGGGTGAATTTGAAATATCTGTTCTTCACTCTTATATTTTTTATACTCTTACAAAATAAAGTTTTATTGTGATCTGGTTTTTGTTAAGCTGTAGGTTCAGGGTTACCCATTTTCTGAGATCCATACAGTACAAGTGAAACTTCTTGCCCCTGCTTCATACTCATTGCAAAGTACAGGGTGTTCAGTGACCCAGCTGTGGTGTTTGTTCTTTAAGCATGTCACTTCCATTGTGCTCCTTAGAGTGGCAACAGGTGAAACTCCCATGCTTCTTGATCGTACTTGTTGNTTTTTTCCCTGAAGAGGTTTGGTGGTGTGGTGCAGAGCTTTTAGGCTGGAGAGAAAAATGATAAGAGTACAATTACCTTTGTACCTGCAAAATACTTACCTTTGGGTACTGTCAGCAATGTCATTTTAGAATCACACACTTGCTTGCAGGGACAGTATTTTTTCCACATTTAAACTTGCTTGTAAATATGCTGGGTTTATATGGTTCTGCTGTTTGAAAATTATCCTGTTACTTTATTGCGTGACTGGTTGTCCTAGTGTAGCTATTCTAAGACTTTGAATTCAATGCTGTAGCTGTTGTTGGATTTCTTTTTAACAAAATAAAAAATCCCAACACCTCTGAGAGTGGGGTGTGGGTTTTTTTTAGTTCTGCTGTTTCTCTTCACAAAATGGCCAACAGTGTGTAAGCAGATCAGAGATAGAAGTTGCATCTACAGGTACTCTGTTTCTTGAGTTTCGTGGAAAGGTCTTGAGTTTTTCATCATCTTACTAAATACTTATTTTAATCTGGTACTTCACATCTGTCTTTTAGTAAGCTATGGTAAGACAAGGTATGTTGCCCTGTTGAATAAAAGAGTTGCATCCCTATATGCTTGGCTCAATACCCTGTTCAATTGTTCTCATCTCTCTTGAGGTCTTTCAGTGTACTGGGCTTTTGTGCAGTTGTAAATTTTAAGTGTGGGGATGTGGGTTGAGTATAGGGGAGACAGAAATAACTCCTTATCTAAAGCTTTAAGAATACCTTTGCAAATTTTGAGGAGCATCATGGCCAATTCTAAATTTAACTTGAGCTTTGGGAGATAGTTAGGTTTGGAAGGGGTGTTTTGTGGTTTATGTGGGTGAATTTGAAATATCTGTTCTTCACTCTTATATTTTTTATACTCTTACAAAATAAAGTTTTATTGTGATCTGGTTTTTGTTAAGCTGTAGGTTCAGGGTTACCCATTTTCTGAGATCCATACAGTACAAGTGAAACTTCTTGCCCCTGCTTCATACTCATTGCAAAGTACAGGGTGTTCAGTGACCCAGCTGTGGTGTTTGTTCTTTAAGCATGTCACTTCCATTGTGCTCCTTAGAGTGGCAACAGGTGAAACTCCCATGCTTCTTGATCGTACTTGTTGCTTACTGCAAATACCTGCAAGTAAGAGTAGGAAGGAGCAGATCAGTTAAAAACAGGGAATGATGTTCCATGGCATGTAATCTTACTTAGTTTTGTAGCTGTAAATAGTGACTTAGTGATCCATCAGGAATTAGGTAGAGATAACATTTTTCTGTACTTTGTCATGGGAATCAAAATGAGTTGGGTAAACTTGATGTCCAGTGTGTCTCTCACAGTTTGAGTGATGCCCATGCGAAGTCAGACACTGTGCATCTCCAGCATGTTAGTAGTCCTGTACCTGATGCAAGAAGTAGTTTCTGCAAAAAAGTAGAATATTCTGGTTTAAGCTGAAGTATAAACTGCTTTCTGACTTTTGCTAAGTCTCAAGTATTCCTATGTTTTGGAAGGTACAGAATGTACCTCTGATAGCATGGGGTTTTTCAGTGTTTTCCCAGGCATTGTTCTCTTGAGAAATGATAATGTCTCGTGTAAAGTATGATATGCACTGAACATAGGCGCTTTCTGTAATCATCTTTGTTTATAGTCTCTATCTAAAGAATGTAAGGTCAGACAGAGAACTGGTGTTGTCCCGGTGGTGGCCTTTTGGCTGTTATGGAGTTCATAATAACATTAAAATTAGGACTTGGAAAGTAAAAACATAAAATTTCTTGGAAATGCTATACATATGTATGTAGATGGGAAATACAGTTTGTACCCAACTCTTGTCTGGATACGCGTAATTGATGGAAATATTATTCCACGTGTCCAGTAGTGTAGTAAAGAGTGCTTGCTTTCTAAAACCCCAGAGTGAGCAATAGAGTTAATTTGATGGCATTTTCAGTATCATACCTATACAACCTACCTTAGTTTAAGTAGTGGCAACTCCAAAAATCCAGATAATTTTTGCAGTAATGGAGTTTAATTGTAGTCCTGCATATCCTCAGAATTCTTAACAGTATACTTTCAGAGAAAGTGAAATAGGACTGACAGTAATGAAATAGGCAGCATTTGAGAAATGGGCAAATAATCATGTGTTGGTTTTCATTTGTTTGTTTGTTCCTGGAGAGGTTTGGTGTTGAGCTTAATTACACCAAAAAGACCTGTATAATGCATGGTGCTTCTAGGTGCTTGGATACTTGCAGTAGGAAAGATAAGGAAGAGCTATACGGAAAAACAAAACCAAGACTAGCTTCGGAGTAATTATTACTTGAGTTTTAGGAACAATTAAACAAGTATAAGCAAGTATAAACTTATACTTTGATTGCTGTTGACTTTCTCTAAATTTTGTCAAAATACAACTGTGTTGCTTCCTGTGTGCAGTGAACAGAGACATGCTTCTTAAAATACACTTCAGGATATCAGTTTAGGTATGTTTTGCTTATTTCCGTGCTTTCTTAATGCAGCAATAGTACCCTTTCCTAAAAGAGAGTAATAAAATAGATAGTATTTTAATAAAAGTTTTATTTGGATCTGTTACCAGTAAATAACATCATTCAAAAGTAAGTTGCTCACAGACAAACAGAAGGAGCTTATAAATTAGGCTACTCTCTTTCCATTCATTTTTCTTTCCTTTTCTTTTTGGTACATGGGGTTTTAATTACAGCAACCCACTAAGCTACATGACAGTTTCTCATAAGTTTGATACAGTTTCATATAGCAATCTGCTTCAGAAACTGTCAGCCTCTGACCTGGACAGGTGCATGCTCTCCTGGGTGGAAAACTCTTTGAATGACCGGGCCCAGAGAGTGGTGGTAAATGGTGTTAAATCCAGCTGGAGGCCAGTCACAAGTGGGGTTCTGCAGGGCTTAGTGCTGGGTCCAGCCCTG
>WAAB01025643.1:50270-68018 GCA_013389865.1 Piaya cayana | reverse complement strand
GGTTGTTTAGCCTGGAGAAGAGGAGGCTGAGAGGAGACCTCATTGCTCTCTACAACTACCTGAAAGGAGGTTGTAGAGAGGAGGGAGCTGGCCTCTTCTCCCAAGTGACAGGGGTCAGGACAAGGGGGAATGACCTCAAGCTCCGGGTCATTAGGCAATGGAACGGTCTGCCCAGGGAGGTGGTTGAGTCACCTTCCCTGGAGGTGTTTAAGGCACAGGTGGACATGGTGCTAAGAGGCATGGTTTAGTGTTTGATAGGAATGGTTGGACTTGATGATCCGGTGGGTGTCTTCCAACCTGGTTGTTCTATGATTTTGTGACCTTGTCACAGCAGCTGGTTCCTGGTGTTTTTCAGAGCTTGTGCAATATGGGTAGAAGCTGACAAACCTTGAGAAAGTGCTTCCCTTTGGGAGACAGGGAAAAAAAGGGGGCAATGTTTCCTATTTGTGGCTCTCCCAGTTTCTGTTTGTCTCCCTCCCCATTTTTTTAGTCTTGTTAAGTAGGGTTTACAGGTGCTTGTTTCCCACACTGGCTGAACCTTCTCTAAGCATGTCTTGCAGAGAGGTGGGTGATACTGTCTAATCCGTCAGGGTGGCTGATTAATACTTGTACACGTGAGTGTTTTACTGCTGGTATAGGAAATGCTTACACTTTCTAGATGATTATATGGGGTTTTTTGTTTGTTTAGTAGGGTCTAAGTGTCAAGTAGCTCTTTCTAAAGGTGAGGAAAATAGAGTGGAGCTTAGAAGTCTGTGTTTAACTTCCTATGAGCTCATACTTCAGGAACCAAGTACTTGCTGCTACTTTAGAAATAGCGAGATCTAGCACATACACAATATAACAAATCTGTGTCTAGGCAAAGAGTAAAATAAGAATGTGCCATCAAAGTCTTGTATTTTTCTGTTAGCCACATATGGATTGCCACAGCAGAATGGTAATTTTAAAGTTAATGAAAGTAGAGAAGGATTTAAACAATCTTTGTTCTTCAGCATAAACCAGAATATTGTTTCTCAGTAATGTGTTAGCGTGTTTTCCCAAGTCTAGTTTAGAGAAGCTAGTAGTGTGGATACTGTGACTTTGACATATGAGAAAAACAACTAGGCTAAAGGCGTTGGTTATTCAGCTCACAGTAGGAGTAATGCTATGCAGCCTGTTGTTTCTTTGTCTGCCAATGACATGCAGGCTATGTTATGACCACTACAGCTACAGTATAGCTCAAATAAAAATCAAATATATTTTGTTTGCTTCACCAAGAAAAGGATTGTAGGAGGAACTTAAATTATGGAACTAAATGGTTTGTATTAGTTCAGGGGTCTTTATTCTTAACACTTAATACTATTTGTGGGTTTTTTTCTAAGGAAGCTATCAGTCTTTCTATTTGTTTGCGGGATATTCAGGTTTTATTTTTGCTTGTTTGCAGTAGTTGGCTGTCCTGTCTTAGGATGCAGCAGCATCTTTTCCTTGCACAGACACTCAACACCCAGGGAAGGAAAGGGTCCATATGTATGGATGCAGTAATGAAAAACTTGGGCTATTTAAGGCTAAAGTTGAGAAAACTACAGTCATTAATATAGCAGAATTAGTTGTTGCAGTAGTAGTAATGAATTTCACGTCTTGGTAACATTTGATGCTTATTTCTCCTTTGAATGAAAAGACTAACCATTTAAAATGTAAAATTATGTTCTTTGTTTTTTTTTCTTTCTCTCCTTAAGGGCGTTTTTGGGACCAAAGGACATATTCCCTTACTCTGAAAATAAAGATAAATATGGCAAACCAAATAAAAGAAAGGGGTTTAATGAAGGGTTGTGGGAAATTGACAACAATCCTAAAGTGAAGTTCTCTCATCAGCAGGTGGGTTATGCAAAATCTGCAAATCTTCATTGCTATACTACTGAGGGGGGAAAAAAAGGCCATGAGTATTTCCCTGCTGTAGGATAATGAGTTATTAGTGTAATTCAGCTGCAGATTAGTGTGGTTTTTGTTGTTGTTTACTTTTTAAATTTTCTTTTAATTAGTCTCTAGAATTAATAGCATGAAAGAGGCTTAGGGTGTTGTTTTACTGGGTATATCTGTTTATTATAGTAAGCTCATGAGAAATCATGTTGACAGTTTCAGAGCACAAGGTTAGAAGTTCTAACACTTTTTTACAGTATTCATCAAGATTTACTTAAAAACATACATATTTAGTTGTACTTAAAACTGTATACATTCCTGAGTTACTTACCTTTGGAATTGTATGATAATGCTTGACAAGTGGTAGCTTTTTGGCCTCTCAGTTGCTTTACTTCCTCCTGCCCTCTAATCCCAAGTGCTTTTCTCCACAGGTATCCTTGTAAGATTTAGTACATGCTTTCTTAGCATACAGTATTTTCCTTCTAGTGATTGGAAGCAATACTATGCTTGCCTTTTGCCCCCAAACTGTGACATGACTTGCTTGCATCAGTAATTTCTGATTTCTTGCACTCTTGGTAAATCTTCCAGGCTTAAACTGGAGCTATGCGGTGTTACCCATTAAAAAGCCCAAATTTAATCTAAAGACAAAGAAACTGTCTTGGTCATTTTGTCTTTGGCTACCTGCTCTGAACATTCTGCAGCCTCTTGATGTCACTGTGCGCACTGGACCCTGATCACATACTGGGGCCTCTAGACAATGCTACAGTAATAGTAAGAATTGATATATTCTGTTATTAACTTGCTGCTCTTACCCAATGTGCCAGATTGCTGCTTCAGCACCAGTTAATCCCTGCTTCATAATATGTCCCAAATTACTGTGTTTCTAGTTTGAAGTAGAATGAGGATGAAGAGTTAAGGGAGTTTTCTGAAGTGAAGAGATGAGATGATGTACTCCAGATGTACACTTTTTCTACTCCAGGATATGGGAGGACACTAATCCCCTCATCGCAGTCAGAAAGCCTGGCTTAATGAGGCACAGATGCTCTCTGCTACTGTAAAATGATGTTGGTATACTTTCTCACCACTTTTTTTGTGATAGTTTAGGAGAGATGCTGTGTGGCTGGCTGAGACAGTTGTGAATCATGAGTTGTATGTTACCAGTCATCCTAACAAGGTGACAATCTGGGTATAAGCAATCAGCAGTTACAAGCTGGTCTAGTATTTTGTTTCACAGCAGGAATCAGTGACTTGAGTTAAGCAGTGCTCTACATTGCTTTTGTAGCATTTCAGGTATTGCTAAATATATTTCCCATTGGAAATACCCAAACCTGTTGCCAAGGGACTCATACAGATTGTAGAGTCTAGCAGCTTTTCTGTAGGATAATCCTTTCCACCTTTTGAGTTTCATTCAAATGCTTCAGTTTTGATGACAGCTCTTTGTTCCAGTTTGAGCTAAAGCAGAATAAATTTTCTAACTTCTTAGCTAAGCCTCATCTAAGTTATATCGTTTTTTGAAAGTTAACTATATGTTTTCAGACTATGTCTGTCTATAGAAGTGGTAATGCTTAACATTTATGATTATCACCAGTGTGGTAGGTCATTGGTATGCAGAAAGGCTGTTGCTTATATTTATCCCTGTGGAGGTGAAGGTCATCCTCAAGTTATTGGAATGCTTCAAGTGAAAGGTGCTGTAAACAGTCACAGCTGCAGAGAGGAGTGGGCAGGAGAGGTGACTCAAAACTGTTCAGAAGCATTATACAGAGTATGAACTGGAAGGATCACAAGGTCCAAGCCCTTTTCTTTCATGGTCAGCATCTAATACTGTCATTGTCTGTCTTTTTGCCCCGATCCTGGATTCATGTGTTGCAGAATCCAGTTCCCAGGTTCAGCTCTTACCTGCCACTGACTCCAGCCCATGAACTTTCCCTGTGTCTGCTCTGCAGCATCAGTGATGACATACAGATGGTGTTTGGAGTCCAGTGTTAATGCATTTGTATATATTTTGATTATTACTGTTATTGTTTCATTAAAACTGTTTTAGTATTCATTTCCAAGACACAAATTGCTCTCATTTCCCTTTCCCTGTGTGTGTGGAGGTTGTATCCATGAACTCCACAAATTTAGCTGCTGATAAACCAGGTGCTGAGACCAACCTAGTGATTCTATGGTTCTTCCCCAGGCTCTTTCTGTGAACTTGAATCAGGTTTCATCCCGAGCCACTGGGTGGTTCTTAGCCACTTTTTTCCCTCACTAGTCATTTATTTAAAAATAAAAATATCCACAAGTCATATTTAAAATTCGTTCCTGTAAGTAAGGCTTAAAAATACTAGAAGAATAAACTTTTCTTAGTAAGGATGTTTTAATTGGAGTACTGTGTCCAATTCTGGGCTGCTTGGCTGAGAGGGCCATGGATATACTGGAGAGAGTAAGTCCCATGAAGGGCTATGAAAATAACAGACTNCCACTGACTCCAGCCCATGAACTTTCCCTGTGTCTGCTCTGCAGCATCAGTGATGACATACAGATGGTGTTTGGAGTCCAGTGTTAATGCATTTGTATATATTTTGATTATTACTGTTATTGTTTCATTAAAACTGTTTTAGTATTCATTTCCAAGACACAAATTGCTCTCATTTCCCTTTCCCTGTGTGTGTGGAGGTTGTATCCATGAACTCCACAAATTTAGCTGCTGATAAACCAGGTGCTGAGACCAACCTAGTGATTCTATGGTTCTTCCCCAGGCTCTTTCTGTGAACTTGAATCAGGTTTCATCCCGAGCCACTGGGTGGTTCTTAGCCACTTTTTTCCCTCACTAGTCATTTATTTAAAAATAAAAATATCCACAAGTCATATTTAAAATTCGTTCCTGTAAGTAAGGCTTAAAAATACTAGAAGAATAAACTTTTCTTAGTAAGGATGTTTTAATTGGAGTACTGTGTCCAATTCTGGGCTGCTTGGCTGAGAGGGCCATGGATATACTGGAGAGAGTAAGTCCCATGAAGGGCTATGAAAATAACAGACTGGAGCATCTCTTCTGTGAGGAAAGGCTGAGAGAGCTGGAACTGTTCAGCCCCAGAAGACTCAGGGGTGACCTTGTCAGTGTGTACAAATACTTGAAGTGAGGCTGCAAAGAGACAGCCAAGCTCTTTTCAGTACCCCTGGTCCAGTCATGGCAATGGGCATCAACATATGACATTCCCTCTGGACATCAGGATGTGCTTTTTTTTTCCACTGTGAGAGTTACCAAGTAGTGGCACAGGTTGCCGAGGGATGNCAACCTAGTGATTCTATGGTTCTTCCCCAGGCTCTTTCTGTGAACTTGAATCAGGTTTCATCCCGAGCCACTGGGTGGTTCTTAGCCACTTTTTTCCCTCACTAGTCATTTATTTAAAAATAAAAATATCCACAAGTCATATTTAAAATTCGTTCCTGTAAGTAAGGCTTAAAAATACTAGAAGAATAAACTTTTCTTAGTAAGGATGTTTTAATTGGAGTACTGTGTCCAATTCTGGGCTGCTTGGCTGAGAGGGCCATGGATATACTGGAGAGAGTAAGTCCCATGAAGGGCTATGAAAATAACAGACTGGAGCATCTCTTCTGTGAGGAAAGGCTGAGAGAGCTGGAACTGTTCAGCCCCAGAAGACTCAGGGGTGACCTTGTCAGTGTGTACAAATACTTGAAGTGAGGCTGCAAAGAGACAGCCAAGCTCTTTTCAGTACCCCTGGTCCAGTCATGGCAATGGGCATCAACATATGACATTCCCTCTGGACATCAGGATGTGCTTTTTTTTTCCACTGTGAGAGTTACCAAGTAGTGGCACAGGTTGCCGAGGGATGTGTGGAGTCTCCATCTTTGGAGATATTGAGAAGCAGTCTGGACATGGGTCCTGGTGAGCCAGCTCTGCACGCCCCTGCTTAAGTGGCGGAGGGTTGGACCACATTGAATTCCGGAATGGATGAAGTATCACAGCAGACTTGCACACTGAATTTTAATATTAACTTTAGAAAGTATTTATTTTTATAGCTTTCTCTTTCTGTCCTGTGCTGCACGTTGTGAAAAGCAAGTTTTACTTGGAACAAATCGAGCCCTTAGGATTTTGCCAGGTCTTGGTTTTACTTGTGGGCAGTTCTTGGTGGTGCTAAAGGAGTGCATCCACAAATGCATGAATATATTTGACATTGTGTGAAATAAATCAGGATGTAAATGAGACAGAGCAAGTGTTCCTTGATCTCAAATAAAACTGACAGTAAGGGTCTTAACTTCAGAGATTCTTTGAGCATCTTGGGCAATGTCAGGTAAATCAGTCATGGATCTTGTATGTTTTCTCACAAAGCACTACTGTTTGGGTTTAATTCTTAGAATTGAAATATGTCACTATTCTGCCAGAGATTATAGAGAAGATGGAACATCCTGTTTCTCTAAGAACAGAAACTTGTCGTGTGGTATTTGGGGTTAGTTTTGCTTGTTTCAGCTTATGTCTTGAAATGAGTTTTTATTTCTTCAGTACCAGCAGGATAACAGTTCACAGTGACGATACTTCAGAGGTACCTTATGTCATGAATTAGTTCCCTTGATGTTTGTTTTGTGGCTTTCATGTTCATGAGGATGTTACCGTAGCATCCTGTTCTCAAGGCTGGAGAAACAATTAGGTAGTTTCTCCCTCCTAAGTGATCAGGGAAGGATGCTTATCCGTTTGGTAACGTTCTGTGGCTGTCTTAATTAACAGCTAAGGATTTTTTGGGGTTAGGGCTTCTGGATATAATTGGTAAAGGAAGCTTAAAAGTGCTTGATGTATGTATTTAGACAGTTTTATTAGGAGTTTGTGGAGAAGCTTGTAGCTGTTCTAATGGTATTGTAGTGGTTGAAATCAGCTTCTGAAGCCCCACCTTCCTCTTTGCCAAAGAGGGGTATGGTACACAGGACAAAGCACTCATAACAGAGAATCTTGTGCAATTTAGCCAATTCACATAAGCTTTTTATTACCAATTCTAGTAATGAGAAATGAAGACAAGTGAGCACTTAAAGAAATATGCCTCAGCCTCCCTCCAGCCACCTCTGCTGCCCTGTTGCTGGTCTCCAGCCCCATCACCATCCACTGCAGTCAGTCCCTTGGCTGAGGTGTTGGTGGTGCAGGATACCAGGGCTTGTGTAGCAGTTACTCTGCTTTTGAGGTTCCTTGTTGCCTACCTCAGTAGCTTGGGCATGAGCTCTCCCACAGGCTGCCGTCCCCTTAGAGCTGTCCCTTTTTCTGACATGCACTGCCCCTGCTCAGGCATTTCCTCTGGGCTGGAGCCTGGCTTGGGTCACTCTTTGTGTGCCATGTCTATCCATTGCCAACTCTGTTTGGGCATCCCTTTAGCTCCGGTGTCCCTCATGCCAAGCACAGGAGTGATGTCTGTGAGTGCAAATTGCTGATGCATGGCATCTCGCGGTTTCCCAGGCAGCATTTGGGGGTGCTCCCTGGCAGGCACTGCAGCCCCATTGGCTGTGACAGAGCTGGCTGGAGGAAGGTGATGAGTGATGGGTTGTGGAGGCAGGGAGGAAATGTAACACCAGGATGCTGCTTGGGGAAGATGCTGTTCTCCCAGTGCTGTTGTGAGGCAGGATAATGTGTTGAGGTATGTGAATGTGCTGCAGTGCTGGTGCACAAGCAGATGTGTCATCTGAGCTGTTGGGGACGAATGAATGTGCCCATAAATGCTCCTTGGCCTCTGTATTTGATCCATGTGCAGTTTCTTGGTTTTAAAGATTATTTGAGTTGAGCGGAGTGCAATTACTTGGCAGAAGCAGGGAAGACAGTTTAATAGTTTAGTTGTCAGGGCCTGAGTACTGAGCCTGAGCAGGTAATTTTGTGCAGGCGGTGTACAACAGCTAAATTCAGGGGGCAGAAAATCATGTGGAGGTGGTGGCAACACTGAGCTTGGAGTTGATACTAGAGTTACAGATTTGTCAGTTATTTGTACAGAGGGATTATCTTTCCTCCCCACCAACCCCCCCACCCCACCCTCCTTTTGAATTTTATTTTGTCCTTTTACTGGGCCTGTGTTGCCTTGGTGATTCCTGAGTGCCACACTTTCTGTGTAACTGCCAGAACTTGATGGAATGTTCTGAAAGCAGTATTTATACTTTACAGATGTTGCTTGTAACTGCTAGTAAGGGAGGTGGAGGGCAGAAGGGAGCTTGTGGTTTGGGCTTAAATCCAAAGCCACTTCCATAGCCGGGGATAAATTAAAAGAGTCAGGGGAGTTCTGCCAGCTTTGTTTGGAAAAACTAATGTTAAGAGTGAGAGTACTATCCACAGTGCAATGGAATATAAAAAGTAATTTCAGCATCTCTGTCTCTGTATTTTTAACTTAATACTTTAGCCTTCATTATAGTTACTTACTTTTTTTTTCTGCTCATGTTTTCATGAACAGCTGGTTGGCTCACTTAGGGCTGATAGCTTATTTAAAAGTGCACTTCTTGGCAGTAGTACCACAAGTTGTATTTGACCAAAACCATGTTTATTTGTAATCATACATAAGATAAACCTTGCATTGCAGTATTATTAGTATTATAAGTTATCAAACTTTCAATCACTAATGCAGTAATAATGAAAATGCAATTTCAACTGAAAAGTGTAGAAATTAATGAAATAAGAATAATATTCTCATAGTACTAATAGGGGATTCCTTAGGATGATACTTCCTTCAGTAACGTACATGTGTCAGAACACCTCTAAGTATCATTATTCTGTAGTTTAGGAAGGATTTGAGGTCTCATGATTGTTTCTATATTGAAGTCCCATCCAGCCATTAACACTCCTATCAAAGAAACCATTCAGGAAAGCAGACAGGAGCATGCTGAGGGGAGTGAAGAAAAAGCAGGAGCCAAAAGAAGAAAATCATCTGTTCCAAAAGTAAGTAATTGGATTGGTGTTTTGTTCTACCAGAAAAGGTTTTAAGTCAAAACTGTGTTGCAAATCTTTTACTTATGTACTTCAGTAGTGCTTTTCTATTGTAACTGCCTTACCTTTGCTGCTTTTCAGGCATGCATGCAGTAATATTCTTGTCTTTGTGTATCCCTTAAAGGTGCTACATGTTTTTGAAAATTATTTTTGTTACCAGTGTATTTCTAGGTCACAGTACAATGTGAAGAGCTGTGCAGATAGAATTTCAATGTATTAATCCTAACAAGTATCTGCTTTAAAGGGTGATTTCACCAAAGGTGTTTTTGAATAGGACAAGGTAATAGTATTAAAGCTGAGAGAATGTACTGAAGATATATACAACATGCACATACATAGGCTGTAAGGAAATGTTGATTATTTTCAAGTAAATTTTAACGAATCCTTGATTTTTCAGGATTTCAGGATTTTTTTGCTCACCTAAACTGAAAACTGTTATTTTAAGGTTCTAAAAAAAAAGGCAAAAAAGGGAAAAAACCCATAGATTAGATTGTACCAATTACCAGTAATTACTGTCTCACACATGATAAAACATTTTGTGGTCTGTTTACTACATTAAGTCTTTGTTTAGTAGAGTTGTACTATGATAAATGTGGTCTGTGACTTGGAAATTCATCTGTATAGATGAAGAGTAATCCAAATGAATCTTGAATATTGGCATCAGCACTTAGAAGTCTTCATGTAATGGTGACATTATGAGAAAGTGCAGTTACGTTACCATGAACACAAAGTGGAATTGAAGTTCTGTGGTATGTCTGTTGCTGTATTTTGATCTGTTCTGACAGCCATCTGTAGTTCTGTACTGGAGAAAGTAGTCCTGCTGTGGGCTCTTAATGTGTACCTAAGAAAGTAGTGTATCTACAGAATTAAGCTATTCAAAATACAAAGCAGCCTAATGGCTATTAGTGTATTCTCTTCTCACTGTGAAATACTTCTTCATGCCTTTTTTTTTAACTCTGTTGACTCCCTTTGCAGTTATCCTCTAAAGGGGATAATAACTTACCTACGGAAGCTGTAGCAGAAGAAAAGGAGATGGATACTTCAAAGGAAGATGATCTGCCTTCTGAAAAAAACAGCAAAGAAGTATGTCAAAGCTATTTCTTTGTACCAGAGAATGTTTTATTATGTTGATTGATACCAATCTGTTACCGAGTACCAGGAAACTACAGTTAGTATTGCTGTGACAGTTTCAGGAGCTGTTCAGTTACGCAATACTTCCTATGTGTTCATACTGAAGCTTTCATCAGGCAGGAAACTTCCAGTCTGGCTTGCCTGCAAGTTCAACTGAAACTTGTACCACAGTGTGCACTTGGAATGTTGTGTTCAGTTTTGGACCCCTCTCTAAGAGAAGACTGTTGAAGTGCTGGAGCATGTGCAAAGAAGTGAAATTAGTGAATAGTCTGGAGCACAATTCTTACAAAAGGTGGCTGAGGGAACTGTAGGGTTGTTTAGTGTGAAGAAAAGGAGTCTGAGGAGAGACCTTATCGCACTCTACAACTACCTGAAAGGAGGTTGTAGTGAGGTCAGTGTTAATCTCTTCTCCCAAGTAACAAGTGATAGGATGAGAAGAAATGGCCTCAGGTTGTGTCAGAGGAGGTTTAGATTGGATATTAGGAAATACCATTTCACTGAAAGGGTTGTCAAGCCTTGGAACAGGCAGCCCAGGGAAGTGATGGAGTTGCCATTCCTGGAGGTATGCAAAAGCTGTGTAGATATAGTACTTCTGAGAAACATGGTTTATTGGTGGACTTGATGAACCTAAGGGTCTTCTCTAACTAAATGATTCTGAATCATTTTTAGCAATCTGTATTTCAGAAGTATTTATTTTATCTCTTTTCTAGTTCTTTAAGCAGACTAAAACATGACTATGTAACTTTATTTAAAACAGAATATTATTTAGTGCTTGCTTTCTTACCTTTCAGAAAAAATATCCTGATTATCATATAATCAGGATTTTAATAATGTAAAAGCAAGAAGCGTCTTAGACAATAATCCTATAATATATAATGTGCCCAAGGCTTAAGTTGTGGATAAAAACTCAATAAGTTGTTTCGTTGAGACTCTGATCACCATTTTTAATCTTCACAGAATACGGTGAAAACAAATGAGGTTTCTATTCCTAAAGTTGCTAGAAGAGGAAGAAAAAGAAAGGTAATAGTATGCTTAGTTACTCGATCTTACTGGAATTTTTGGATACGATGATATTGGTTATTATTTTCTTTAATACAGATCACGCATAAGTTGAAGTGCTTGACAGTCTCTTCCCCCTTTTTGAAATGCTTGAAAGATCTGTAAGAGTGAAAAGCTTGAGTATGTTTTAGAAGTGATTATTCTGTTTGAACTTAATGTAAAGCAGGAAGTTCCTGTCTTTTCCCAAAGGGTCCATTTCAAATAAGAAAAACTAAGGTATAAACTATTTCCAGACAACTAATAAAGTCGTCTGGTTTGAGACTCTGAAAAATTTCTTCCAACATCTTCATCACACTGAACTAACCTGAAATACTCCACCTTTTAATGAGACTCTGATTTTGTGGCCTGTTCAACCTGGGGAAAATGTGACTTACCTTGAAAGAGGCAGTTCCAGCTGCATACTCAGCATGTTCTAGCCTTAATGTTCATATGGTCACTCAGCAAACCAGATCAGGGCAGTGACCCAACTGAAAAATAGATTAAAGTGCGTCAAAGTTTAATTTGAATTTAAAACAACTTAACTTGTAACATTAGTGCTTACAGCAGGGATGGGATAAGTGGGAAGTGACTGTGACCTTGGTATTATTTAATACAGATAAGGAACATGCTGAGCATAAGGAACATTTGCTTCACAAACAAGATAGATACGTGTTTGGGTGCTTGTACAAAAATAACTTGAATATTTAAAAAAAACATAATCTGAAAAGTATTTTTTAAAAAACTTACAGAAATTAACCTAAAATAAAATTCCCTTGAACAAAGAATACTAAGATAAATATTTATTTGTGCATAATTTTGCTGTTGCTGCTAGCTCATGCTGCTGCATCCAGGACACTAAATTCTGTGGTTATGTTCTTTTAATTGGATTTTTCTCAATTCTTTTTGTCTGTGTGTATGGTCTGCGGGGAGATATGTATCCTTTCATCGAGGTGTTTTCTTGTCATAAGTTCTGTCTGTCTTTACAACCCAACCCCCCCTAAAATGGCTATGTAGAGAAAGGTCATTATGTCCAGTTGGTGCAGGTCAGCATACAATTTTTCACTGTGAGTGACTGGCTGTAGAACTAGAGGCAGGTGTTTTTTGGATAGCTCCATCTATGGGCTTGATACTTAGGTGAAGCAAGGGGAGATGACTGCATGTAAAAGAAGAGTATTTGTATATGAGGGGAAGTGATCTTACCTGCTTTAAACTGGGGTTTGGCATGCTGTTTCCGTGATTCTAAAAATACAGGTAACCTTCTCCCTTTGTCATACCAGGATAGGTTATAGTTCTAAACATGAATGGGCTTGTTGAAATGATACAAAACGTTAGTATATAAGGTAGTGATGGTATGACAAGGTAACTAAATTTGGAAACTTTTTTCCATGTGTAGAAGCAATAGCATAATACATTTCTAGAAATTAAATTGGTTGATAAGAAGTTAGTGTCCTCCATTTTTTCACTTGTGAAATTCATCCTTTTAATTAGGCTGAAAAACAAGCACAGGCTGAGGAAGCAGCAACTCCTGTGCCAATGTCTCCAAAAGTAAGCCCCAAAAGAGGAAGACCAGCAGGTAACTTTGAAAGATTTTTTTTTTTATTTTTTTTTTCTCCACTTCATTAATACTTTACTAGAGTAGGTCAGGGAGCTGCCTCTTTCCCCTAAAGTGCTACAGAGTATTTTCTCACGCTAAAGGCAGTAGCTGCTGATAGATTATGAGAAAACACCTCATCTCAAACTGAAGAATTCAGGACATAAATGGATTTAAATTATTAGCATTAATGCTCAGCTCTCTAAATAAGACTTATTTTGGGTACAAGTATCACCTTTAGAAAAGCTTTTTACATTGAAGGCTGCTCTACAAAATAAGACCTCTTCTTCCATTGTTGCTCCATGGAGGCTTATATTCATTAAAGGTCTATAAAATACTTGAATTGTGTTAGAATACCCATGAAATGCAAGAAAGATCACTACGGAGGACACAGAGCCTGTAGGTGGAGCTAAGAGGACAGTAAAATAGAGCTGGAGAGACTTACTTAAAAAGATGTTTAAGGCAGTCGGTGTAGATTGATAGACAAATATAAAGAAGATAGAACTGCTTTTTAAAAATATATATTTGGAAATGTCTGGTGATAATTCTGCTACACTTGTTTCTTTCAAAGCAGCAGTGTTGTAACTAATTTGGATTTTTGTGGTAGGCTGGCAAATAATCTTGATTTGATCATTAACTTCTACACTGGAAAACAGATCTTGCAGCAGTTAAGTACATTGTATGAGTATCTATTCTGGGAAGCGTAATTCATACTTACCAGTATCTGCTGACAGTAAGAAAATGACTTCTATAAAGTACAACCAGAATTCGCTAGATATAATTACTTTTGCCTTGGAAGCTGTGAGGAATTTATGTATTACTTCAGTTCCACTCTCCTTCTCCCACTTTCAATACCTGTACTAAATGTACAGTTTCAATATTTGGATATGTTCTTATCTTCACAATTTTGTTTGGTTTACCAACTTACTGTCTAAGAGTGGGAAAGGATCTGTAAGAGATGCTTTCACCACCTGTATAAAATGTCTCTTCATAAGATGTACAGTGCAGCCTTTTCTGATTTTGATATAATGTCTGCATCTGTTGCTTAAACAGAGCTCCATGCTGACACCAACAGGAGTTTAAATGATGAGTGTTTGATTTCCTAGCACATGTTCACTATGATATTGAACAAGTATTTGAAATATCTTAGTGACAGGCTGGAAGATAGGCTATCTTATTCCTGACAGTATGTGAATCTTGGGAAATGTGAAGTTTTGCTCTGCACTGTAGTAGTTATTGATGACAAACCACTGTCAAGAAAAGTGGCGGTAGTGCCATAATATCATCTAAAAATACTGTCTGCATAAATTTGAACAGTAAATGACATCTTTCTTATATTTCCTTCCATGCTTTCTCGTTGCCTAATTTCAGACTTGTTCATATTAGTTAGGCAATGCGTAAAACAAATTTGAACTGCATTGAGTGACAAAAACCCACAAGAACTGGTAGTTGAAACCTGTGGCTAAAAACCCACTTAATTTACCAATTAGCTAAAAATGCTGTCAACACTATTTCAATGACATTTTGATAAAGTTTAGTACTTGCTTAACGCTTGAATTTTTTTTTAATAATAATAAAGTTAGAGTATATAATTTGATTTAAGTGTGGCTTTTCTCTGCTCAATGAGAATCTTTCCATAACCAAGGAGCAGATGATGGTTGTGAACTAACCTGTTATTTCTAGCTTCTGAAGTAAAAGTTCCAAAACCAAGAGGAAGACCCAAGTTGGTGAAACCACCTTGTCTTTCAGAGAGTGACTGGTGAGTTGTTCTGTGGTTTCTTTTTTTTGTTCATGTAATGCTGCTTCATTGTAAACCATGTTGTTCCTTATGATAAGACTTCATAGCACAGAGTTCCTGGCAGATTTTTTCCCCTTTTGTGTTAGGTGTGAGTTACTGTTTGCCATGATGTTATTTCCAGCTCAGGTGTTTAATACATAGTAACTCAGGGTGGGACATGTCTGGAACAAGAGACAGAAAATCCTAACCTTCGTAGCTTGTAGAATCTGTGCAGACTTCTATATAAAAGTATGCTAGGTGAAGAGGAAAAGGTATTTATTAAGAGAAAAGACAAGATCATGCAAAACCAAAATACTGCATTGTCTTCTAGTTTTTGGTGTTTTTTTTCCCAGAAATCTCTTCTGATGGAATTGCAGCACTGTTTTACCTACGTTTTGTTTCTACCTGATTCAGTTCTTCCATTAAGTCCTTAGTGGTTCCAGGAAATAAAGGAAAAAAACACTAGCATGTTTTTTTAATATATTAGCAGATGCACAGTTTCAGTATATGTACACCTTAGGAAAGTATACTTTAGTGTAAACTAGTTTACAGTGCATTCTTGGTCCTGCAGACACATCAGTGCGTGGAGAACTTCTGAGTACTAACTTTTTGATGCTGGATTCATGTGCATGTATTAAACAGAAGGTTTATTATGGCCTCCATACAATTGTTAATTTCCTTTTTGCAAAGGTCATGGGCGATAATGTGAGAAGAGTAGTTTTTGAAGACAAATTAAATGAACTGTGAGTGAATTAACTTCATTTTGAATATTCTGTTGTAAAAAACCAAACAAATGAACAAATCAACTTTCTGAGTCAGAAGAATGTGATTCTTTAAAGTCACTGTAGGTAATTGGTATAATGCCTAAGTACTGTTAATGTTTCAGTGTTAATGAGGAGGAGAAGGCAAAGAAAAAAGGAACAGAAGAAAAGCCTAAAAAGCAAGGGAAGAAGGATGAGGATAGTCAGAAGGAGGAGGAGAAATCAAAAAGGGAATTTGACAAAAAGGAAGGCAAGAAGGAGGCTGAACCAAAAAGGAAGAATTCTGCAAAAGTGGGTTCTGCATCAGCTTCTGATTCTGAAGATGCTGGAGAAGAACAAGAAGGTGACAAGGTAAAATTTTGCTTTTCTTGCATATTTATTATAGAGGAAAGTAGTGTCACCAGAGGCCTTTTTTTGAAGTTAATGGCACGTTTTATTAAAAGTTGGAGCCCTGTAGCTGACTGGGTAGACATACAGAACACAAGTTGCAGAACATCATTTTGTCAAATAATTCTTTCAGGAACCTTGAAATTCAGAAAAACATCTTTCTAAGACATTTCCCTTTTTAACAAAGGATTTAAATGTAGCAGTTATTTTGTCAGAAGGCTTTTTCTGTCTGTCTTCTGGGAACACAGACTTTTTTTTTCCTTGAGTACATGTAAGAGAATATTTGACTTGAAATCAAGTTTTTGAAAGGTACGAAGATGTCCCTAGCTGGTCATTTATGTCTTCATTTTCTAGTGCTTAGGATATTTGCCTTCTCTTAGAAATTAAAAGAGAAAGGACTAAAGAAATGCAGAACTTATTGACATATGGAGGTCTTTCATTTAGTTGCAGGGGAAGCCAGCTCTTGTCAGGTTGCTCATGGAGCAGAGTTGTTTCAAAGATATTTAGTGTATCTTAATTACACTTACCTCTTTACAGAAATAGCAGTTTGTAAGCTGTCTTGCTTTTCAGTAATCTAAAGACTCTTTTTACTATCCTTAAATCCAAAATAAAAACAGAAGAAAAAAGGGGGAAGAAGCTTTCAGGCAGCTCATAGAAGAAGCATTGTAAGAGGCCAACATGACAGAGAAGTAACAGAAAGAAAGCGTAAGCAAGAGGAACAAGCAGATTCTGAATTGTGAGTATGTTTTAATGTGACGTCTGCAAGTTGTAGGAGTACATTTAAAGTAGAAGGACGAGACAGTATCTCAGAAAATTCCGAACTGGCTTGTGCTTTGTCGTGTTGTCCTGTCCATGGCGCTTTTTATTGTCTATTTTAACTTCTCCCATTGTGAATAAAAAGCTCCTCTATACCGGTATGACATTGCTTAGTTTCTAGGTTCAATTATTCCCATCCTGCCACAATAGAAACACCTTCATTGACTTAGAATCTCCAGCCAGAGATGACGAGTGGGTTGTGTTTAGAAGTAACCTGCTTCTAAATATCCATGTGAATAGGAGTCAGTGTGGAAAGTGTTTCAGGACAGCCATATATTTTTCTTTAGTTTGAATGCATTAGACTGATAATTGGTAGGGTGGCTGTGGATTTTTGATCTGGTTTTCAAATGCATAGGGTTTCCTGGAAAGCATTTCCTCTCTGTCTGGCAACTGGAGCACACACCAGACAGAAAAAGGAGAAAAATAAGAACTGTTCTGCCTTAGCACTGCAAAGCCAGTTTGGTGATACCAAAAGTAGTCTGCATTCAGAAGATAAATTATCACAAATGAATCAAGCATAAAGGTGGAGAGGAGATCCTTCCAGAAACCTGGGGGATGGGAAAGTAGGAAGAGATCTGACTCATTCTGAAGAGCTGTTCTGCAAGTGGTTGAAGAAGCCACCACCTTGAGTGATGTCCCCATTTCCACACTTGGTGGGTGGAAAAAAGGGGAACAGGTAAGAGAAGAAAGGAGGATGATAATGGTCCCCTTCACCTGTAAAAACAAAATTCTACCTTTTTTGCATCGAGTTTGTTTGGAGTTTTTTATCCTCTATCACTTTTTTCTCTGGAAACTTAAAACATAATTACTGTACTTCCTTGTAGCAAACCTAAGTGTTTTCAACTCCACTTATACTAAGTTATCCTTAGCTTCTTTGTAACTTTTAATATTTTGCTACTTAAATCTGACATATGCTGACTGATATCTGCAATCAAACAGTCATATAGATTTGGTTATAATAATCAAATCTCTGCTTTTAAATAGCTATCATGTTTTATATGTTGGAGGGTAGACTCATAGAATGGTTTGGATTGGAAGGGACCTTAAAAATGATCCAGTTCCAACACCTCCCACCAGACTAGGCTGCCCAAGGCCCCATCCAACCTGGCCTGGAACATTTCCAGGGATGGGGCATCCACAGAATTACAGAATCACAGAATCACCGGGTTGGAAGAGACCCACTGGATCATCGAGTCCAACCACTCCCACAAAACACTAAACCATGTCCCTCAGGACCTCGTCTACTCGTAACTTAAACACCTCCAGGGAAGGCGAATCAACCACCTCCCTGGGCAGCATATTCCAGTGCCTAATGACCCTTCCCGTAAAAAACTTGCTCCTAATCTCTAACCTAAACCTCCCCTGGCGGAGCTTGAGGCCATTCCCCCTTGTCCTGTCCCCTGACACC
>WAAB01025643.1:17529-49995 GCA_013389865.1 Piaya cayana | reverse complement strand
TCCACGCAGCTTAGTGTCATCTGCAAACTTACTAAGGGTGCACTCAATGCCTTCATCCGGCTCATTGAACACATTGAACAGGGCTGGACCTAGCACTGAGCCCTGGGGGACCCCACTTGTGACTGACCTCCAGCTGGATTTAACTCCATTTACCACCACTCTCTGGGCCCGGCCATCCAACCAGTTTTCCACCCAGGAGAGTGTGTGCCTGTCCAGGCCGGAGGCTGACAGTTTCTGTAACAGCTTCCCTGGGTAGCTTGTTCCAGTGTCTCACCACTCTCATAGTGAAGAAAATCATCCTTACATCTAGTCTAAATCTTCCTCTCTCCAATGTATAGCCATTGCCCTTCGTCCTGTCACTACAGGCCTTTGTAAACAGTCCCTCCCTTGCTTTCTTGTACTGGAAGGTCACTCTAAGGTCTCCTTGGAGCCTTCTGCAGGCTCTCTCAGCCTGTCCTTGTGTGGGAGGTGCTCCAGCCATCTGCCCATCTTTGTAGCCCTCCTTTGGACCTTTTCCAGCTTCTTCATATCCTTATGCTGGGGACTCCAGAACTGAACACAGTAGTCTAGATGAGGTCTCACAAGGGAGGAATTGGGGGGGGCAGAATCACCTCCCTCAACTTGCTGGCCACGCTTCTTTTGATGCAGCCTAGGATAAGGTTGGCCTTGTAGGCTGTGGGCACACATTGCCAGCTCATGTTGAGCTTCTCATCATCCAGCACCCCAAAGTCCTTCTCCTTGGGACTGCTCTCAATCACATCATCCTGCAGCCTGTATTGAAACCACAGATTGTCCCCACCCAGGTGCAGGACCTTGCACTTGGCCTTGCTGAACTTCATGAGGTTCACACAGGCCCACTTCTTCAGCCTGTCCAGGTCCCCCTGGATGACATCCCATTCTTCTGGTGTGGCAAATGCACCGTTCAGCTTGGTGCTGAGGGTGCACTCAATCTTGCTGTCTGTGTCATTGACGAAGGTGGTCCTGGTATGGACCCCTGAGGTGCACTGCGTGTCACAGATCTCCATCTTGACATCGAGCCATTGACCACTACTCTGAATACAACAATCCAACCAATTTCTAACCCGCTAAACAGTCTACCCATCAATTCCATAGCCCTCCAATTTAGAGAGATGTATGTGGGGGACTGTCAAGGGCTTTATGGAAGTCCAGGTAGATCACATGCATTGGTTTTCCTGTGTCCACTGCTGTGCTTACCCTATCATAGAAGGCCACTAGACTGTTCAGACAGAACCTGCCTTTGGTGGCGCTGTGCTGGCTGCTGCTAATGACCTCTCCATCCACCCTGTGATTTAGCATAGCTTCTGGGAGGATCTGTTCCATGATATTCCCAGGCACAGAGGTGAGGTGGATAGAGGGTAAGTAGAGATTTGTTTTAGTAAGATAAAGGAGTAATAGTTAATGAATGCATAATTAATTTAATTAAAGCTGATGAATAAGACCACAAAACTCAGTTAAAAGTAAATGGACTTCTTTCTCTGCTGTCTTCACATTCCCTTAGTAGCACACTGAATGTAGGCTGATAACTTTTTCATTAGTTTTCTCATCTGTACAGTTTCCATTTTCTGGTCTTTATAGCTAGTTGGTTAATGTTTATTTAAGTATAATAGTGATGCTTTGTTCAGAGTTCTGTGCATACACAGTTTACATGTATTGTTTATATGGTGTGATCTTGTGCTATCAGTTAAAGTAGTTCTGTATGTTTGAAAACTGTTGATTCTTTAATTGGATCAAATATGAAGGGAGCACAGAAGATAAGGTATGCAGGCCTGAATGTTTTACATGTGTGTATTATTATGATAAGAAGAAGGGAAGTCACAGACTATCTTGTCATGATGTACTGAAATACACAGATTCTAAATGAGACTTTGAAGCCCTTCAGGTGAGACTGAGGAATTGCTAAACAAGTTCATAATATCTCTGAGTAGAGTTCAGACACATGTTTGAAAGACTTCTGTCTGTCTTCATCCTGTAACTGAGATGAGAACAAGTTTTCTGGTTTCTTTTTCTTGAGTCCCACCTTTATTTTTAGTGATAAAATTAGAGGAGGACCCAAGAGATTTCAATAAATTTTTCCTTTATTACAATTTGTTTCAAGAATATTTCAGTTATTACTGATACACTTATGGTCAGTTGTAGGATACTTGCACTGTTACAGTTAATTTTGTGAGAAAATAAGCCACATATAGGGGTTGACTATGACTAATTGATGTCTCCATATCCCTGTGGTAATGTTAAATGGTTTTACTCTTTTTGTCGTCATAATGATTTATTTCTTCTTACGGTCTGTACAATGACATTTCATTAATTTGTACATGCAACCGAAACAAAATATGGTTTAGAAATGTGACTTGTTTATAAAAACATTTAATTTGCTGCTTCTAGGGAAAACCATCTGTCAGTGTTGAGGATTTATCGGCAGTATCTCAGCCAAATAATTTTGTTAATTTATTTCAGTCTCCAAAAACCAGGGCTTGACACTTTGTGTTTTTTGCATCCTGATATGTTTTACTGAGATAATACCTCAAAACGTTGCATGTTATCTAAAAATCAAGGCGGGGGGGGAAAGGACTGAAAATCTGATTTTACAACCTTGTAAAAACACTTTATTGGTTTTGGTAGGCAGAGTAAAGAAGAAGGCAAGAAAACGGAAGTTAAGAAGATGGAGAAAAAGAGAGGTTAGTTTAAATAAGCTAAACAGTACTTCTCTCTGCCTGGATAAGGTAATTTACTGTCAAGGATGGTTTTATGGTTTCAGTCCAGGATGTTTGATCTAAAACTGATTCCTTCAGATGTGTAGAAAAGTACATTTTTTTTCTTCTGTGTTCTTTCTTTCTTACATGCATTGGAACAGATCCTCACTGTTCCCTTTACTGTCATTTGAGCTTTTAAACCTCAGTGATGCCTTTGGTTTGTGAACAAGAAACAAAAGCTCTTACTCTTGCATCAAATCATTTAAGCTCTTCCCTTTATTATTTCCTTCTGTTTTCTCATAACACAGTAATCTGAGGGACCTCTTGAAAGTATTTAGGTACTACCTCATACTAAGCAAGAGGCTTGCTAAGCAAGAGGCTTAGATTCAGATTACTGTGGCCTTGTCTACTAACCCAGTCTTGCAAACTGACTGTCATAGAGATAAGTCGTTCCTTTTTTAGTACTCCCATCTTTAAGAGTAATCCAAACCACTGGCTGTAATTTCTAGTATAGTACATATCCAGTGGCATGGACTCCAACCAACCCGGTACTGGCAGGGGGAAGTTAAAAAGCATCCAAACCCATACAATATGGATTGGACTTGAAGGGAAACTCTTTGCTTGCAGTATTGTTCAGAATATGTACCACTTTCATTTAAATATTTTCATACATGCATTCATCATGCACATTGGAGACCAACAAGTTCATTCATCTTGCATGCTTGCTGGAGCATGTGTGCTGTTAACATTTTATTGGTATGGATTTGGACTGTAATTTGAATCATGTCCAGTTTACTGAAAACATCTGGGTGTCCTGTCATTAAAAATTTCCCAGCTTTGTAACTCCTAGGATTCACTGAATCTTCCTTTTAACCTGGCCCACAAGCAGAAGGTAACCACTGTGTATTGAAAGAGAATATGGTTTTCAGTTTGTATCTCCTAAGGAGAAAACTGTAGGTTGCTAATACTGTCCAGTTTCAAAGAGCTGTATAGTTTATTTTTCTCAGTAAGCCCTGTGGTGTATTTACGTGTGCGCCTGCATAGTTACTGGATGTAGAGTGCCTGTCCATGCTTTTCTGTGTTCTTTATTTGTAGATCTGTTTAGATTTCTCAAAAGGTTTCTGTCAGAATAAACCTCATGTCATTATCATATGTTAATACATACTATTTTCAATCTTCAGAAACATCAATGGATTCTAGGCTTCAAAGGATACATGCAGAAATTAAGAACTCCCTGAAAATTGATAATCTTGTAAGTATTTGTTTTTACCTGATTTATGTGTATAATTCCTTTAGGACATACTTGGTGGGCATGTTTGTTTTTCATAAATATTTTGAGGAGGGATTTTTTTTCGGATTGAAAAGGTGCTGGCTGACTTGGTTAAAAAGCTTTAATCTAGGAGTGGTAATGAAGGGGAAAGTGAGGAAGTTGTGGAGCAGGGTGGTAATCAAACAGTGCAGGATGATGTAGACGGAATTGATGTTGTAATAACAAGAGTTCCTCAATAGAACAGGACTGAAGTGGCACTACCACAAGCATATGCACAGAATTTAGGAAGTGCTGGCAGCACAGCACTATGAGGAAGGCTCTCTTAACTGTTCTGGAAAGTCAGCACAACAGGGTGCCTCTCTGGAATCTCTGTATGCTAATGCATACTGCGTGGAGAACAGTCTAGAGGAACTGGGCATCTCTCTGAAGTTGCAGGGCTATGGTTTCGTCTACATCACAGAGATTTGGTAACGTAGTTCATAGGATGGAGTGTACCGTATTGCCATATATGTATACTGTATACAGGCTTTTTGGTGAGAGCGGGTGGTGGGAAGACAAGATGCGAGAACTCTGTGAAGAGAGCAGTGGGAATGTGTGGAGTTCTGTATTGGGACAGAGCTCAGCCAACTGAGAGCTTACAGTTCAGGGTTATTGGGTAGATTAATACAGGTGACATAGTGAGGATACCTACTGCAGATCACTTGATCAGGCAGAAGTAAGGAATGAGGTAATCTTGAGGCAATTTGGAACACTTCCCCTAGAAAGGCTCTGGTTCTCACTGGAGGCTTGAACCATCCCAGTATCTGCTGAACGGACAGCGAGGAAGTTTCTGGAGTGACTTCATAACACAGGTTATCAGGCAGCTGACAGGGGGATGCCCTGTCAGACCTGATTATTATAAACCGGTGAGGCATAAGAAGTTTTTGGGTGACCTTGGCTGCAGTGACTGAGACAGTGATATTCAGGATTCTGTGAGGAGGGAGCAGGGTAAAATAGATCACAGCCCTGGAAGCAGGAGAGCAGGCTTTGGACTCTACAGGAAGCCAAGGCTAATCCACCACTGTGCTGAATATGAAGCATTAATTTTCATTGTGGTCCATTCTTCAGTTATTTTAAGTCTATGCCCATACTTTGTCTAAAAAACTAGTTGGCCTTAAATTTAGAAAGCTTTTACTTTACAGCTTAATGATTTGGCTTATATAAATCTAAGCCAGATCATAAGTTCACCTTATATAATAGGTGAAAAAATACCAGAATCACTGTACCCTACCAGACCTCTGATTCAGAGGTGTAACGGACCAAATATCTTACAGTACTGGGAAAAACATTGGTTGTAGAACTACAACAGGGACACTTAGTTTATTATAACTATTTATCATGTAAAGATGATAAGAATTCTGGTGACCATTGTCCCAGTATGTTTGTTTTGGTTTTTTAATAATGATTTCCCTTAAGAACAAGAGCTACAACTTTGTACAAGGTGCAGAATGTGTTTATAACCTGTGCAGGACGGGAATCTTGAGTTCTAAATAGGAATTAAAATAAGCAAGAGTAGCTGAAGATGAGGAAGCCTAGAACTAAACATTACAGGAAGAAGACTTTAGTGGTTCTTAGAACAGTGGTTCTTAGAAATGGATCAGAAGCTCACATCATTACATCTGGGTGTCCTGCATAGCATGTTATTCATCAGACTGTTAACTGAAAAATCCATGAAGATACAGTTGTGTGTATCAACTGTAGTCCACTTAAGATACTTCGCTACCTCCTCAGTGGCAACTCACTTAGGAGGAATAGTGTATGGAAAAGGCTTACAAAGGAGAACATCTTCAAGCACAGAAGTACTAGGATTGTGAAAGTAGCATAAAGCTTGTGTTTGTATTTTGAAGGTACAAATTATATTCAAAAAATATAAGTTTTTCAAATAGAGTCTGCCTTTCATTATGAAAGGAGCTGAAAGGGAACTAATAGTCAAACTTCTAAATGAAAATTATTATGTAAATTGTTCTAAAATGGAGTGCACAGTCAAATCAAGAGTATTATAGGAAGATATTGCTGAGCATGGAAATTAATTTAGTGTGGCTACTTAAGGTTCATTAACATGTGAGTTAAGTCTTCAAATTAATTTCTTGTTCATACACAGGATGTGAACAGATGTATTGAGGCACTTGATGAGCTTGCTTCCCTTCAAGTCACAATGCAACAAGCTCAGAAACACACAGAGATGATTCTGACTCTAAAGAAGGTGAGATTTGCAATGTTAATCAAAGTAACCTTTGTGTTTTCTTAAATTGGTATCAACATTATTTGCTACTGGCTTATTGTATCCGGTTCTGATCATCACAGTTCGAGAATTATGTGGATGGACTGTAGAGGGTCCAGTGAAGGGCCATGAAGGTAATTACGAGGATGGAGAACCTACTCTATAAGGGAAAAATGAAGGGGTTAGGTCTTTTTTATTCTGAAGAAGTCTCGAAGGGGACACACACCTTACCACAGTATTCCAGCACTTCAAAGGGCATCTACAAAGAGGATGAAGGCTCTCCCCTCACAAGAAGCAGTGTAGAGAAAACAAGGGGCAATGGGTGCAAGTTGCACCAGGAGAGGTTTCATCTCAATATGAGAAAAAACCCCGAACTTTTTCGCGATGAGAAAAATCACTCTAAACTCTCCAGGGATGTGGTGGAGTCCCCATCACAGGATGCTTGATAATCTTATGCAGACTCCCTTTCCCATGAATGCTTGGACCAGATGATCTTTGAAGGTCCCTTCCAACCTGGGTTGTTTTGTGATTTTGTGATACTTTGAGGAGTGTAGGAGGGTTTTTCTCATTTTGTGTTAAATTAAGAATTTTGTGTAAGCACTTGATGAAATTACATAGGTATTTAAATACTTCAGTGGGGCTTATTTTATTACTTCGATTTCAGATACGGAAATTCAAAGTTAGCCAAGTTATCATGGAGAAATCTACTATGCTATATAACAAGTTCAAGACCATGTTCCTGGTTGGGGAAGGAGATTCTGTTCTTTCCCAAGTACTAAATAAATCACTTGCTGAGCAGAAGCAGCATGAGGAAGCCAACANTGACAGGGGGATGCCCTGTCAGACCTGATTATTATAAACCGGTGAGGCATAAGAAGTTTTTGGGTGACCTTGGCTGCAGTGACTGAGACAGTGATATTCAGGATTCTGTGAGGAGGGAGCAGGGTAAAATAGATCACAGCCCTGGAAGCAGGAGAGCAGGCTTTGGACTCTACAGGAAGCCAAGGCTAATCCACCACTGTGCTGAATATGAAGCATTAATTTTCATTGTGGTCCATTCTTCAGTTATTTTAAGTCTATGCCCATACTTTGTCTAAAAAACTAGTTGGCCTTAAATTTAGAAAGCTTTTACTTTACAGCTTAATGATTTGGCTTATATAAATCTAAGCCAGATCATAAGTTCACCTTATATAATAGGTGAAAAAATACCAGAATCACTGTACCCTACCAGACCTCTGATTCAGAGGTGTAACGGACCAAATATCTTACAGTACTGGGAAAAACATTGGTTGTAGAACTACAACAGGGACACTTAGTTTATTATAACTATTTATCATGTAAAGATGATAAGAATTCTGGTGACCATTGTCCCAGTATGTTTGTTTTGGTTTTTTAATAATGATTTCCCTTAAGAACAAGAGCTACAACTTTGTACAAGGTGCAGAATGTGTTTATAACCTGTGCAGGACGGGAATCTTGAGTTCTAAATAGGAATTAAAATAAGCAAGAGTAGCTGAAGATGAGGAAGCCTAGAACTAAACATTACAGGAAGAAGACTTTAGTGGTTCTTAGAACAGTGGTTCTTAGAAATGGATCAGAAGCTCACATCATTACATCTGGGTGTCCTGCATAGCATGTTATTCATCAGACTGTTAACTGAAAAATCCATGAAGATACAGTTGTGTGTATCAACTGTAGTCCACTTAAGATACTTCGCTACCTCCTCAGTGGCAACTCACTTAGGAGGAATAGTGTATGGAAAAGGCTTACAAAGGAGAACATCTTCAAGCACAGAAGTACTAGGATTGTGAAAGTAGCATAAAGCTTGTGTTTGTATTTTGAAGGTACAAATTATATTCAAAAAATATAAGTTTTTCAAATAGAGTCTGCCTTTCATTATGAAAGGAGCTGAAAGGGAACTAATAGTCAAACTTCTAAATGAAAATTATTATGTAAATTGTTCTAAAATGGAGTGCACAGTCAAATCAAGAGTATTATAGGAAGATATTGCTGAGCATGGAAATTAATTTAGTGTGGCTACTTAAGGTTCATTAACATGTGAGTTAAGTCTTCAAATTAATTTCTTGTTCATACACAGGATGTGAACAGATGTATTGAGGCTCTTGATGAGCTTGCTTCCCTTCAAGTCACAATGCAACAAGCTCAGAAACACACAGAGATGATTCTGACTCTAAAGAAGGTGAGATTTGCAATGTTAATCAAAGTAACCTTTGTGTTTTCTTAAATTGGTATCAACATTATTTGCTACTGGCTTATTGTATCCGGTTCTGATCATCACAGTTCGAGAATTATGTGGATGGACTGTAGAGGGTCCAGTGAAGGGCCATGAAGGTAATTACGAGGATGGAGAACCTACTCTATAAGGGAAAAATGAAGGGGTTAGGTCTTTTTTATTCTGAAGAAGTCTCGAAGGGGACACACACCTTACCACAGTATTCCAGCACTTCAAAGGGCATCTACAAAGAGGATGAAGGCTCTCCCCTCACAAGAAGCAGTGTAGAGAAAACAAGGGGCAATGGGTGCAAGTTGCACCAGGAGAGGTTTCATCTCAATATGAGAAAAAACCCCGAACTTTTTCGCGATGAGAAAAATCACTCTAAACTCTCCAGGGATGTGGTGGAGTCCCCATCACAGGATGCTTGATAATCTTATGCAGACTCCCTTTCCCATGAATGCTTGGACCAGATGATCTTTGAAGGTCCCTTCCAACCTGGGTTGTTTTGTGATTTTGTGATACTTTGAGGAGTGTAGGAGGGTTTTTCTCATTTTGTGTTAAATTAAGAATTTTGTGTAAGCACTTGATGAAATTACATAGGTATTTAAATACTTCAGTGGGGCTTATTTTATTACTTCGATTTCAGATACGGAAATTCAAAGTTAGCCAAGTTATCATGGAGAAATCTACTATGCTATATAACAAGTTCAAGACCATGTTCCTGGTTGGGGAAGGAGATTCTGTTCTTTCCCAAGTACTAAATAAATCACTTGCTGAGCAGAAGCAGCATGAGGAAGCCAACAAAACCAAAGAACAGTGGAAGAAAGGAACAAACAAAAAATTGGAGAAGGAAAAGGACCAAACAAGTAAGTAATGTTTTCAGTTTCTTGTCATGTAAAAGACCAAGTTTCCATCAGTTTCTAAGCCAGCTTCAAAAAACCCTTGATGCAGAAATTCTGTCCTCTACTAAAACCTTTACATATCTGGAAGAGCCATGGATAGTACTGTGCTAACTTAGTTTCAAGTTCAAGCCTATAATGTTTTCCACTTGACCTCTATTACCTGAAGGAAAGGATTTTTGCAGGAATAGAGTTTTAACTTTTTTTACTTTATTACCTTCTGGAATAAAAACATTACACATAAGGCAGGATAACATACTACCTACATTCCTGAAGTAGCCTTTTGGTACGTAGACTCACCTATGCTTTAACTGTTTCATCTCCTTCACTAGCCTCTTCCTGTTATCATCCATCCTGCTGTCTGCAGCCGCAACTTTTAACTGCTTCTGTGATGCAGTTTCAGTAGTTCGGTCACAGTAAAGTAATAATCATCAGTTAGGGGAGAAAATACCTTTATGCTCCTAGTAGTGCTATTCCATATTAATCATGAATGCTTACTTGTACATGTACAGCATGATATTGAAAGCTTTCCATAGTAATGATGCTCTACAGTAAGTGAGCTCAGTTCTTAAAACGTGAAAGAAATGTAATTAAATAGATACTTGCATTTTTTTTACATAGAGGAGCAAAATGAGGCAGAGACATTGGAAAGCCATGTTGCATATGAATTTAAACCCTTGAAGATGCCCTAAATCTAAAATTATTTAGATCCTCAGATCTCTGCAACCACTGGAGAGAAATTATATTTACTTTTAACTTTAATCTGGGAACGAAACAGTTTCAGAAATTTGGAAGTTATATCACCTGGATCTGGAATAAACAAGTTACTGGAACCAAGGTGATCAGGAGTGCCCTGCGTTCAGAATAACTGTACTTGAAATGCCACTATATTCGTGACTGCTGAGAAAGCAAGGGTAATGTTAAAATTCAGCCATTTTACAGTGAGAAAATGATGTATTCAAGACAGAACCTTCCCAAGCCCAGTGATCAGCAGAAACCATAATATTCTAAAAGAGAATCTAAACTAAAAAACTTCCTACACATGGAGTGGTCTGATTAAGCAAGCTACTCCAGATAAGGTCAACAAGAGAATTAAACAGAACACACAGAAATACCATATTGTTGCACATTCAAATGGAGAACTGTAAGTTATATCAGAGTAGGGAGGTGTTTCATGGAAGTGGATTTTTCTTTTTTTTTGTACAAAGAAATTCTAGTTCCTTACTGATTCTGAGCAAGCCTAGACTAGAATGTCATCTTAAAATGATCTTGTCTGCTTTTTAGCATCTTTTAGCCTGCAGATGTTCTGATGAGTAACATCTTGTACTGTTTTTTCTTGCTGTAGCACAGTAGTTTAATAGAAGAGGTTTTGTAACTTCAAATAAAATGCACTGTTAGTTCTGACTTTGTGACATTCATCTACAATTCACTCAAAATTCACTGGCTTATAATACTGGCAAGACATGTATTAACAACTGAAATTTTAAAGAGGTTAAATATTCTTGCTTTGACTTGACTAAATACGGCTTCTGCATGGTGCTTTGATTTCTTGCTTGACAACTGTGAGATATAACTGAACATTTGTACTTTTATCATATACGTATATTTGTTAGAGTTCAGAGTAAGCAAGAATCCATGAAACCAATAAACTCCAGCTGAAGTATCAGAAATCCCCCAGATCATATGAGCCAGACAGAATGGTTAAGAGAATTTCCTTGCTGAAGTAGATGCTCTCACTGTTCAGAGTATAAATAAGCACTAGTACTACTATCTGTAGCCTAGCAAGCAGAAGATGAACTCACAATCTTGTGGAATACATAAACTGTCCATTTTGTATTATTAAAACTGTGGGATAAGGTTACTTATATGGTATTTTTCAGAAATTGAAGCTGTATCAGTTACTGCTTCCTGTACTCTTTCAGCTGCTGGGTATGAAGCTGAGGGTAAAATAGTGTTTGAGTTGATGAAGGTAAATAAAAAGCTGGGGCTTTTTATAGCACAGATTTGTTGCCTGCAGTACCCTTTTCCTTCCCCGCTCTTTCATCTTATAGATTCAAAGGTTCTGAATGGAGGGTCTGAAGCTCAAGACAACAACCAGTCACAACACAATGGAGAGAACACTGAGGAGAAAGATAAGCATGAAGCTGGCAATAAGAAAAAGTGAGTTAATAACCAAAGGATCTGTCCTGCTCTAGCAAAATGCAAATAGAGAGTAGATTGAAGTTACCTAACCACTTTGAAGTACTGTTTTCATTAGAGTTTTTTTTCCAACTTTAGAGAATGATAATAGCATGCAAGTCTTCCGTTAAAGTTTTGAATTAATATTTTTAAACTTACTTAACTCATTGCCCTGGTTGGAGACTTCAGAAAATCACAGGATATCCTATTAGAAAATCAGCATGTGGTGAGACAGGGCAAAGTATAAGCAATTCTCCTAAAATATAAGTATTCTCCTAATGTTTAGAATACTAGATGTTATTAAGTTGGAAGCAAAGGAAGCCTGAACTGTGTTTTACAGAAAATAATGGGATTGATCTTTTTTTTTTTTTTATGAAATCATTTCTTCAAATCAATAGCCAAGTAAATTTAGTGTTCTGTAGTAAGTAGTGTATTCTGTTCGGTTCTGGAGTCCTCAACGTGATGTGGAGCTGTTGTAACAGATCCAGAGGAGGGCTGCAAAGATGGTCAGAGATCTGGAGTATCTCCCATATGAGGACAGGCCAAGAGAGTTGGGATTGTTCAGCCTGGAGAAGAGAAGGCTCTGAATAGACCTTATAGCGATTTGCTAGTACCTGAAGGGGCTACAGGAAAGCTGGGGAGGGACTATTTACAAAAGGCTTGTAGTGACAGGACTAGGGGCAGTGGGTATAAACTATAGAGGGGGAGATTAAGATTAGACATAAGGAAGAATTTCTTCACCATGAGTGTGGTGAGGCACTGGCACAGGTTGCCCAGGGAAGCTGTGGCTGCCCTGTCCCTGGAGATGTTGAAGGACAGGTTGGATGGGGCCTTGAGCAGCCTGGTCTAGTGGGAGGTGTCCCTGCCCATGGCAGGGGGGGTTGGAACTGAAAGATCTTTAAGGTCCTTTCCAACCCAAACCATTCTATGATTTTGTAACATTGCTACCAAATTGCCCAAATGCAGGTAAACTTCTGGCTAGAACTTAGATCTGGGAAATTTCTGAACTCTGAACACTTTAGTGAAGTTGATTTATCTACCATTTCCAAACAAGATGCCATAAGAATGCTTGAATTTGTCAGGAGGAAAGTATACGAACCTTAGCTTTACTGCTTCTTTTGTGAACAAGAAAAATAAGCTGTCAATCTCTTGTAGAACATGATAAATATTTTATGAGGAAAAAGTGTGCAGTTAATGATCAGGGATGTCCAGCAGCATGTATTGAAACACACTTTCCTTTCATTACTGTCTTTGCATAGGTCAGGAGAAACTGCAGTTGCCTGTCATTCTTTTGTCTGTCTTTCAAGTTAAAACTATACAAATGGGAACTTACTGAGGCACAGGTGTAGGTTTGTAACACAGCCTAGCACACTGCTTACATAGGTGCTGCGGCCAAATCACAGTGAATAGTGGTTCTCCAAGACAGAATTTTTTCGTGGCCTGTCCCCTTCCTTGTTTCTGCAGGACCTGACGATGCTTGGATTTTTGACTTATGGTGACAGTCTCAGTCAGATTGCCCTTTATATTGTGATTAAAAGAATAAATAATATTTGAATGCATGTGTGACACCTCAACAGGCATTGGTTGTAGTTGTAATGCCATGTAGTTGTGCAGCAACTGGAAAAGGCTGTTGAATACTGTGCCTCAAAGAAGCAATTCTGAGGCAAAACAGTATGTTTGTAATACTTCAGTAATCGTACCTGTAAAACTTACGCATGTTATCTATGAATGAGGTAGTAGGGGTACTGCGTTCTGCTAATAAACATTTATCTCTTTGAGTGTGTGTGAGGTCTGCTGTGACCTTGAATTCTACACTGCATCGCAAGTCTTTTGACTGACCTAAACAAAGCCCCTTTGCAAAAGAACTTGCAGGGCTACTTGGGAGCAGTTCCAGTGGGCTTAACACTCATTGTCTGCTAACAGCTGTAAGCCAGATTTTGTAACATCTCTTGCTAACACCTTGCATGTTGAGAAACACATCCACATACCTGTTCTAAATTCAAAGAAGCTAGTGTGGTGTCTTTCCATCTGTTCAGTATTTTTCCATGCATTTTTATTTGAAATAGGCAGTCCTTTAGAAGTGAGAACCTAGTAAGCAAAAATAAATACGAACAAATCAACATTCAGAATGGCCCTGCGGTTCTGACTGCTGTATTTAAGCAAATAGTTTGTAAACTTGTCAAGTCATGGGGCTATCAGTTCAAGTGTTGAAACTCATTCCCTTTCATAATTTGAGGCAAGATGTGTCCATACATTTCTGACAACTTACTTCAAGAACCTGCAAGACAGAAGTTACGTAACTTAATTTTTCTGAAGTGAGTGGCACTTAACATCTTTTTGTTCTTGTTTGGTAAAAATGTGTACTGCTTCCCAAGGTTACCTTAGTTTGTGGAACATACAGAGGGGATTTATTCCTGGCTGCAAAGAAAAGTTAGAGTCGGTAAAGTGTGTTAAACCAGAATGCTTTTCCACCCGAGGTGACATGCACTGGGCAGCAGATGAGGGAGCACAAACTGAGTTGTTCTAAATGGCTGCCATTTGCAGTGGGCTACGTATACAAATGTGAGGTTAAATCATATCTGGTTTAGTTTAACATTTGGGGGCAGCAGGCATCACTGTCTTCTTCAGTTCTCCGGACATCATCTACTCTTGAATGTACATCAGCATCTCTTATTTTAGACTGTATGAATCAATCTGGAATAAGTTTTGCTCTCCCCATTTTCATATGCTCATTAATGTTATTTTATTTTGTTTCTAGGATGTGTGGTGAAGAGAAAGAGCTTGAAAAGCCAGCAAAAGATTTGGCCTTTGAAAGCAAATGATACCACTGGAATCTTGGGTTTTTTTAAACACAAGATAAAGTTTTGAATTTGAAATCTATAGACTGCTGAAAGTTTTAAATAATTTTATAAGCATAGTATTTTGAAGTTAAATTTTGTGGAGCAAAGGTCCTTTTAATCTTGGTTTAAAGGTATTTAGAACACTTTTGCCAATAGTTTTGTCCAGTATTAACACATAACACATTTCAAAAGATGAGAAGTCCAGTTAGAAGACACATGCTTACATGTTACAGGTCTTAGAGTTGTAGTATATTTTTATCTGAGTACTGTATGTTTGTCTAGTTAATAGCAGGAGAAAGTGTAAATACTTGTAACTGCCTAATTGCTTCAGTTGCATAAATGAAGCATCTCTTCCTACAATACTGATTTCTGTTTGTGCATAGTTTTTCCACTCTCATTGGGATGTCTTTTCACTGTGTTTTGTAGGAGTTGGAAGCAGCATTTTTATAGCTATGAACATATTAACATATGAGTATACTTAATCACTTTTTTTAAACAAGTCTGGTTCTGATCTTGCAAAACTCGTGCCAATTTACTGCAATGTGACTTCATGGTATGGCTTTTGGTATGGTAAGTATACTAGAAAGAAATCTGGCGTTTTCTCTTAACCTGTTCCTGCACACTGGTTGGAAAACACTGTTGAAAAACTTGTGAAATAAAAGAACTTAAACTGATGATGAGAAGAGACTGGTTCTTAATACTGACTTTTACAGACTAAAACCAGTCCTAGGAACAAGAGGCATCTGGTTTTAGTGATATTTCAGTTTTGTTGCCTGTTCATTAACTTGGGGATTTCTGACTTGAATTTCAACAGAAACACTGGTATGTAAATTAAATTCCTTAAGGTATGAAATGGAATTAAATGAGTACTATCTCCTCTGAAAACTTTATTGAAAAACCCCTTTTGCCTCATCAGAACTAGGAACAACCTGTATGCGTTTGGAAAGTGCTATTTGACAGAGGTCAGCCAGGTGAGCAGTTACAGTTAGTTCTAAGACTTGGGACATACTGGGGAAAGTGACAGCATTCCAGGTGTACGTGTCACCTTGTACTGTGTCACCTTCAAGGCAGCAGCAGAAAGATACAATCACAGCCTGGTGGACACCAGTACTTCTGAAGCTTTAGCTCACACCAGTCAACAAGGAACATAGTCCAGTATTGCAGCATGACCAGAACAGCCTGCAGTCAGATACTGAAAATTCTTAATGGGTTCTTGTTTTCTTGCCATGTGAGTGGCTACCATGGCTTCTGTATTCAGCCCACCTGGGTTTTTTTGTTGTTTTGTTCTTACCCAAGGGAGTATGGAGAAGAGGCATTTCTGCATATGACAGCTTTTTCCCCTTTTTAAGCTCAACACTGTGACACAACTTCTACTTCTGTTTGTAGTTCTGCTCTTACAGTAGTGCTACTCCACTAGATATTCAGGAAAATTTAGCAAAAAGCAACTTCAAAAACTCAAGAAGCTGCAAGCAGGTAAAAGGTCTGGTATCTTCAGCACTACTTTCAAACTTACTTGCTTCCCAGAACCTGAGAAAGATTTTTCTTGACTAGTGCTTTTTTTCACTGAAATAATGCACTCCTATGAAGTAACTCCTTATTCTCTGTCTACCAATTCTGAAGAGATTAAAATGTTTTCCCTTGTTGCTACCTTTTTTTTCCTGCTGCTGGTGTTTTTTTTCCCTTCTTCCTAAAGACTAGGAAAGGAAACTGCGTAAGTTATAGGATAGTAGCCCAGATCTCCCCTTCTCTTCATTTGCATGGTTTAAGTAATGACAAAAAAATCCTTACTAGCAACCAGAAGTACAGAAAAGCATGAAAAGCCTGGAATCTGAACTCTTGTGTCCAATTTCACTGCACAAGCAATACGATGTTTATTGTATTCAAAACTACTAATTAATAATTTTTGCTAGTTTACAGTGGTTATTTTTTGAATGTAGCTTTACCAGAATCCATCACAGTAATTTTTTTTTCCTCCTGCTTGAATATGCCAGTCCTTCAGAGACCATGTGTGCAGCATGCAGTCACTATATAAGCTGCTGCTAAAGCCTGTTGAAGCTAGTTTGATCAACTTTTTACCATCCATTTGCTTAGTGGTACACGTAAATTATGTTAACTGCTTCTGTAGATTGCCCTTAACCAGAACCCATTTTGGCCTCAAAAATCTGTAAGCTAGCCGTAATGTTAAGATGAGGCAAGATTATCACTCTGGTAATGCAGAAAAGCTAATGGAGGTATTTATTTCAACATTCAACAACAGTGTTCACCAGCAGCCGAATTTATGGAGCCTGGTTTTGCTGCACTTGTACATCAGGCTTCTTCATATTAGAATGTGCTGCATGCTTTCTAAAGACTTCTTTACTGTGGGCAGGGACATGTTGCACTAGATCACAGCTTCTTAAGGACGTTGTGGCTGCCCCATCCCTGGATGTTCAAGGTGGGGCCTTGAGCAGTCAGATCCAGTGGGGGGGTGTCCCTGCCCATGGCAGGGTGGTGGGAACAGGATGATCTGTAAGGTCCCTTCCAACTTAAACCATTCTATGATTCTATATTGTGTACTTTTAAAGTTTTATAGGTGTGAGGACTTATTTTTCTTTCCTTATTACTCTGCTATCTTTTAGGCTAATGGGTGAGAACACGTGCACATATATGCATCTGTACTCATTGTAACAAATATATTTACGAAATTGTACTATTTCTACTTGTACACTTCTGCCTAAAAGTTATCAGCAGCCTAAAGCACTTATTCTGTCCTCACAGCTCTCTTAATCTTAGGGGGAAAGATGTGAAGAGTGGCTGTGGGAAGGCCTCCACTCCATGCTGCGGTTCTAAGCAGCATATTCTTCAATGACTTTGCACAAAACACACTGGCTCAGTTACCGTAGCACTTTATATATAGTTTTCCCTGGCTGCTCTGGGAAATAAAAGCATTTAGAATGGTTAATGATTAAATACTGAAGCCTTTATTTACAAAGCAGAATCCACTTACATGATCACTCAAATGTAAAGGGTTCATTGCCTGCATTCTCCACCAAAAATTACTGTGTTGGTTTCGGCAAAAATCCTCCCAAAACCCTCACAGCGTCCGCAGCCCCCCTCCACCCCCCTGTATGAGCCCAAGGGGGAAGGTAGAAGGAAAGAAAGAGACTGAAAATGGTGAAAACAAGCAAGCCAAAGCTGTAGTGATTATATAATAACTACTTCCCTCAAAGATATCAGAAACTCATTAATCAACGCCTGGCACTATGTGCTGCCCCAGCAGCCGACAGCAGGCTCCTGGAGAAAGAGTGAGAGAGAGGAAGGAAGAGGGAGTGTCTGGCTCCCTGATCTTACGTAGAAAATCACATGAATACTGGGAGATGTAGTTCTTCCTCAGCCACAACCTGGCTATTCAGGAGAGTCCAAAAATTAAACCCATCACACTCAAGTTAAAACTCAGCATGGAAAATTTAGTTTGCAGCAATATACTTAAGATTTTGAATATCGCAATCTTCCCACACCCCAAAGGTGCAAACATGCAAATAGTTAAAAAACTAAATACTGGAATTAGTTGCAGAGTTTTTCAAATGTTTAATGGGTATGTGCTTGTGTAATGAAATGGAAGGTGTCATGGAGCAGGTTGAGTGCTATCAAGAAGCACATGCAAGACAAGCGGGTGGTCAGACCCAGTCAACACGGGTTGAAGGCATTGAGGGCACCCTTACCATGGCCACGCAGCTAGATCCTCAGCCAGCAGTGTTCTCATTCAGTTTCCAAATACAGGCAGTTAATGCACACTAGAATTTGCATATTCCTACATGCAGTACTCATGAAATGTATTTTTTTGCCTTAAGAAACAACTTCCACTTTCACCATGAAAGGGTTACAGTAAAGATGTTAACTCAAAATAAACAATCTTAACCACTCTATTGTATCAAACTCCCTTTTACCAAAGCTAGAAGTACTATGTGCTCCAAGGAAATGCCAAATCCACCTTGTTTTCACAGCTGTTTCAGAGATAATGGGTCAACCATGCCATTACTACAAAGGTTTCATTAAGATGAATACAGAAACAAAACTGATTCTATGCTGCAAGTCAACTGAAGTCATGTTCTGTCTGCTGCTTGGGCTTTTATTGACTCGGATTTACAAACCAGTTAGAAGTAACCTAAATTCACAGAAAAACATGACTGTAGAAATAGTCACCTCACCTTCCAAGATGCCCAAGTACGTGTGAGCTGAATTTCTTCAAAGACAGACATAGTTTCTGAAAGCTGAGAACTAATGAGCTGGTCAAGCTTCTTCAGCCTCCTAAGGAATAAGGCCGGTTACTTTTGCAGAAACAAACCACAGCTAATGCACATTTAAACCAGAGTCAGCTCTGACAGTAGCATTCCTACCCTAACGTTTAAAACATGGTGCAGACTTGTTGAGTCACTCATTCAGTTGCACAGGGGGACTGCCCTGATAGTGTTACAAGTGCCCAGCTAGCAGTGGAGTGTGACGCTGTCTATGCGAGTCACATTCTGTTTTAGAACTTCACACTGACAGTAAAATAAGAGGGGCCTCTCTTCCTTAATGCCGGGAAAGGTGTTCTGCATCAATGTCTTGCCAGCTTTCACCAGGGAGAGAATCTCCAAGACCTTTCAGAAGTTTGAAATGTTATAAAAAGCTTGTACTGCCAAATCACTAAGCACTTTAAAAAGATCAAAGCAAAAATTCAACTGTTTGGGTTAAAATGTTCTAGATGCAACAGATTCACCAAAAGTTTGTAATAATTTCACCTTTTTGCTCCCTCAGTAAGTAGACACAAATCTTGACGTGTCAGCAGGCAAGCTCCTTAAATTTTCTATATAGATAGGACTCAAGTCTCCAAGTTCCATTCCCTTAATATAAGAAGAAATTTATTAAAAATACTGGTTATCNAAAACAAATATTTTCTCTTTTTTCATTGTGTAGTACTAAAACCTACTTGGAATTTTTGATCACTGAAAGACCAACAGCATTTAACAAGTAGCCAAACCACAAACATCCTTCTATTGTCACTGAAATGTAACTACAAAGGGGCAGCTGGATGCAATGCTGGATTTCACTCAAAGGACTCACTTGGAAAGACAAATTAAACCAAGACTAGACCCAGCTGTCCTATGACAGCTCCTAGGAAGTACAGCACCTTTGAAAACTATGACTTGGTGTTACCTTTTTTGTCATTCAGTTTGAAATAGGACCATAATATAGAAACGGCAACTTCTAATACAAGTTGTTTTCTGTTTTGTAGCTAGGCACAGGATGCACTCAGGTCCCAGATCCAGGTTGTGGCCAGGTTCTCTTTGCCTTATTAGAAGTATGGAATTGGTCCTGCCAAAATCTCTTAACCTGCAGGGACAGCAATTTTGAAATAGATTTGACCATAACTGACAGGCAAGGGAATAACACAACCAATTCAATGTGAGTGATACCGCGAGGTTCAACTTTATTGGCTACCATCCAGCCTTTATAAAGGCAACAAACACCACAGGTCATCGTGTCATTGGCTGAACAGTCAAACACACTTACACTACATTGGCTAGCTCAGAGGTCATGCTTTCTTAGTCCCTCCTACTTGTGGCTAGTACACACCAGCTCCAGTCTGTCTGGCTCCCCAGTCTTTGCTTGATACAAAGCTCCAAGGTCGGCGTGTCCTTCATGGTGCCTGCTCTCAGCCTGGGGCCTCATATCAGGCTTGTCCTGCATAGTTCTTGCATAGAACCATGGCCATTTTCTCGCAGCTATTCCCCAACACATAACTTTTTATGGGAAAGAAGGTGATTGGATTGAAAGACAGATGGTCCACTATGGTAGAATTAGTTTAATGAAAGAATAAATTCACATTTTGGCCACTCCTTTCTCCCTACTGCCAAAGAAAGAAAAAACCCACAAACCATGAAACTACTGATTGCTGCCAGCATAAGAAGCCATCAAACTAATAAACAATATAATTACAATTTATGCCAGAATTTACATCTGCATGACCTCCATTCCAGTGTTTGTGGAGGATTGGTAAGTCTGTATTTACCAGCTGAAAGAGGAGGAAGTTGGGTGAAGGTGAACTTAGGAGGTAAACACCAAAAGTGCAATCAGAATTGTGGGGGATCTTTGCAGCAACTGGTGACAGTTGTGATGGCCATGGTGCTTCCTCTTTTATACCAAGCAGAACTAGGCTTTTCTTGAGAACTAGCTGAAGCTTTCAAAAGTAAAACTGGTTACTGCTGCTAGCTTTGCTAAACAGCAAAGATCTCCACTAAAATCCTCTGAATCCTGGATGACAGATGCTGACTGATGAGAAGCTTGACATGAGCCAGCAGTGAGCAGTTGCAGCCTAGAAGGGAAAGTGTCCCAGGCTGCATCAAAAGAAGCTCAGCCAGCATGTCGAGGGGGGTGATTCTGCCCCTCTATTCCTCTCTTGTGAGACCTAATCTAGAGTCCTGTGTCCAGTTCTGTAATCCTCAACATAATAAGGATATGGAGCTGTTGGAACAGGTCCAGAGGAGGGCTACCAGGACGATCAGAGAGCTGGAGCACCTCCCATACAATGACAGACTGGGAGAAATTGGGTTGCTCAGCCTGGAGAGGGGAAGGCTCCAAGACCTTAGAGCGACCTTCCAGTACCTGAAGGGGCTACAAGAAAGCTGGAAGGGACTGTTTACAAAGTCTTATAGTGGTAGGACAAGGGGCAGTGGCAATAAACTGTAGAGGGGCAGGTTTAAACTAGACATGAGGAGGAAATTTCTCACAATGAGGGTGGTGAGGCTCTGGCACAGGTTGCCCAGGGAAGTGGTGGATGCCCCATCCCTGGAGATGTTCAAGGCCAGGCTGGATGGGGCCGTGAGTAGCCTGATCTAGCAGGAGCTGTTCCTGTCCATGGCAGAGGGTTGGAACTGGGTGCTCTTTAAGGTCCCTTCCAACTCAAACCATTCAATGGCTCCATGACTTTAAAATAGCAAGGTTCTAGATAAGTACATTCTACCTCGGAAGAGTTTCAACTTCACATCAGACTAACAAGTACAAATTTGTCATGTTTTAATAAAAAACCAACAATACTTAAAATGATACTTAAAACAGAATGATATGCACAATGCACCCGACTTTAGGAACAGTTAAAACTTCACGCACTGTAAACTTTTAACAAAGTCATCTGAAAAGCATGCTACAATTCAGTAATCAGCGAAATGTAGTTTACTCTTCATGGAATTAGTCCTCAGAGTCAGAACAAAGAACAGCAATAGCTCACAAATGCAAGCACCTCCTGTTTGCAAGAAGCAGCTTCAAAGGCAACAAGCAGTCCGAGCTTCTCTCTTAGAAAGCAGTGTCCTCCACACCAATTCAGTGCTATCCACCCTTGTTCAGAGACAACAACTGCCAGTGTTTTCAAGGTAAAATGCCCAAAGCCCATGTTATCATCCTCTGAAGTTAACAGAGCCCTAGATGCACAGAACTTCTTGCAAAATTGCTGGTTTTGCAAGTTATTCTCTCTTTAGAGTCCACAGACTTCAAACTACTGTATTGTTGTTAAAGTGTATTAAAAATGCAACTAATTAAAATAAAGTAGATGCCTGCATATTTTCCCAGGCTAACTTTTTTTTTTTTAAATTATACCTACTGGGAAAAGCACATTGGTAAGACTTCAGGTGCAAAGGGCTCATTCCACCTCAGGGAGAGAATTAAAAGCCTAACCCAAAACACAGCAGAACAATACAACTCAAGCTGTTTGGTGGTTCTGACAGCCAGAGCAATAGATTCACCAAGATAGCTCACTGAATTCATTCAATGTCAGTTTCAGTTGAAAATCCCAGGATCCACATAAGGATATGCAACAAACTCCCCTAGTTTATTGCCTTCTGCATCATAATGGAGCATCCGAAAACAAACATCACAGAAGAAACAAGGGTCCCCTGGTGCCAGACTGTCTTTGTTGGTTACCCACCTGCAAGTTACAAAGTACAAAAAATTACAAGTGTTTTCCATGTGAATCCAACACATTTGTGATAAACATTTCAACATTTTCTTCATAATTGGAGATACCAGCAAGAAACATCAATAATGCTGGTACCAGGTACCACTTATGTTGCATATTCCCTGCCCCAGGCATACAGCTTTTTTAGAAACTCCACAGTCATTCAGTGTCTATCCGTGCTGCTACAGCAGCATTNCTCAAGGTGAAGAAATTCTTCCTAGTTTTCCTTTAGAGTAAGAAACTGTGATAGAGAGCAGACATGTGATTGACCCAAACTACTTTAAGTAATAACCAAATCCATTTACAAGTCTAAAAGAAGGGCCTGGAACATGCACACAAGACAAGGAGAGGATTGCTGCACACTCCAGCAAGCAGTGAAGTTAACATGAACACAGCTGCCAGCACGAGGGCCAGCCATGTCACCAAGCAATTAATTTACGGTAGCACTCAGAGGCTGTGACAGCTCAGGGGCTCTAGTGATTAAAGATGCTATCTGCACAGATTAGAACATGCAGGACAGTCCGCCAAAGCAGCTCTGCTATCCATGGTTTAGCATCTCCCCACTTAAACTTAGTGCCTAATCCTGGTTTTAATTTAATGCATTTACATCACCTCTGGTAATGCCCTTCCCATCTCATCTTTCCCCCATATTGACCCTTCGGCTCCACCTCCCCTTATGGCCAAATGCCTCACAGATTACAGCCACTTGTGAAGGCATTGTAGGGGCTCTGCTAGGAACACCAGGATGGGTTCCCATTATGAGGGGACTTGGCTCTTTGCCTGATTCCAGGGAAGTCTAAGGCCAAGTAAGCAAGATAAAAAGGACACAGCTGTTGTGCAAAACTGAAGCTGCTCATGTAAGCTGCCCTGGCAGGGAAAAAAAGGCAGTGGGTCTTTTTGAAAATAAATTTTTCTGATCTATAAAATCAGGAAGCTTAGTCTAGTCTGTAGAACTCCTGCAGAGAAATTTCTGCTCTGCTTACTGAAAAGCTTTATGTCTAATTAAGCTGAATTGAAGTGTTTTAAGACCACTCAACTTGCACTCTGCTCTCTTAACTGCAGGAAATCTGTGTATCACAAGTTCCTTCAAGTATAGGTGCACAACACAGTGTTTTCAGGTAGAAGTTATGAGTTTACATGCAGGGAAAGCTGCAAGCCTTTTAAAAATCTCTAGATTTTACTATTTTAAGTTGGACAGATCCATACTTGCTCTTAGATGCTGGATTTAATGAAAGCTCTGTATGACTTCTGGCAAAGAACTTTGAATCACATGTCTAGTCATAGGCATTTTCCCCCAAAAGTAAGATTTTCAGAAGTAATTAACTGAGAGCTGAGCACTATGTATACAAAAGAACTTGAGCCAAATAATTAATCTCTTCATCATTTCAGTTCTTTTCATTACCCTGAATCATAATCTCTAAATGAACACTACCTGCCACAGACCTTTTCCTGGGTAGGGAGAGGAAAACTGCCTGAAAAGTAAGATCAAATATTTGCATGAAGATTATTCACGTATCTTATGATATACATACTAGGCTTTGATTTAGTTTTAAGTTATTAGCAGCACCTAGAAAGACTTATGTAAGAAGACAACTTTAAAAGATCCAGAATGTGGCATACCTGGCCGTATACATTTTGCACACAAAGCATTTTCTGGTACACAACCAATGTTTCTTGATTAGCAAGGGATAGAGGGTCCTGTCAAGGCAGTCATCATGGTGAATTAGCCTTGAGGAAAATAAATAAAGTACAATAAAGACTTGGTTATACTGGCATCTATCTGAACATGTAACATCTATGATGTTCTTTTGCACAGAATGATTTAAAGTTAGTCTAGCAAATACTCAGTATTTTATGCCTACTGTTTATCCCCAGAAGGCTTGCTCTCAGTTGCCTAAGGACTTTCACCAAAAGAGTAGTGACCTACCTTATATCTGTAACAATAATGATGTGCTCACAGTTCCCTTGGTGGCAGAAAACATATGGAAAGCCAATTTTCAAGGTCAAATCATTAAATGTATAGTCCTCCATCTTAACAGACTGAAGATTTCCATAGCCTCTGTCATGAGATTCTGACCACTCAATAATTGTTCTGAAAACAGAAAGATCATCAGCATAGCAACACTATGAACTGTGAATGCACGGAACAGGAAGACACTGGAGGAGGTGCAAAGCTCTTCACTGGGACACAGTTAAAAAGGTGGAAATCAAACCAGCTCATATTATTTTGTAGTAATTTAAGAACATTTCACAGCAATACCACAGCTCCACAGCACTGTGCACAATTCTTGCAGAACATCAGCCTTTAAATCCCCACAATGAAACTCCCCAGGGAGTTCCAGTCCCAGTGTATGCTCCTGATGGCATTCATCCAGGTCAGGTTGTTTGCAGCATTACACTTTCGAAGCACTCTAGTGGTTCAATTTACCAGCAGGTCACTTTGACTTCCTTGGTCAACAGCTTTGTTGTAAAGTATTAAAAAGCTTTTCTTAGTTTTGCCAAGGAGAGACACAAAGCTGACAACTGCAAGTTACATTTCCAAAATTTAGCACTGGAGGCCACTGGCCACTGCTCCACTGCTTGGCTTTTCAGCACTCTCCTACATATAAGGCATTTCACTTCTACAAATGGTGTATGCTATCACAAGCACTCCCACAAAGATCATTTGCTGCTCATGGACAGGAAGAAAAGAAGCAAATTAATTTATTTCTGAAGCCACACAACAAGTGTGGCACAACAAGAACAGAGTATCCATACCATCCATGTTAACATCTTGATCTCCTAAATTCCACTAGCGTGTCAGCTAGCTCGCACTTCCTTAAAATAAACTACTGTGTGTAGTTTAAATGGATGTAACTTGTGCTCAACCAGTGTTAGCTACAGTTCCAAATAGAAGAGATCTGAGACTCTTGGCAATGTCATCTCAGATTCTTTGTCCCAGCTGTTACACAGTTCCCTTTTGACTTCACCATGAAGGCATTCAGCATATTTCCAAGGCCAACCAGAACTAACTTGCAGAGAGCTCCGCTTGTTGTCTTTCTGACCCACATTCTGACAGGCAAGTCTTTTAGTGGCCATTGCAACTACAGAAGGTACTTAAAAAGCCAGCAGAGACTGACACCAGGTTCCTTCCACAGCAATCCTATTCCAACAGAGGTAAACAGGATTTAAGGAGGAAAAAATGCATTAATCCCCATTTCAGAAGGAAAGTGAGTGGAAGGAGTAAGAACAAGTAAAGTTAATTTTCTATGTAAAAATCAATTCATCATAGCATGAAAAGTCCATTCTAGCTTCATACATTAGACATTACTGTCTTAAACACACTGTAAGTCATAAATAAAGAGAAATACATTTCGTGATTCAAGGTCTTCCTTAGTCATCATCTATAAATACTGTACCTGCTCAGATCTCTGCACTCAGAGTATCTTCTGTCATTATAAAAGATGCCTTCAAAATAAAAGAAAGCAGATTTGTAAAGATCCTGAAAGACAGAGAAAGACTGCATTAGTGTTATGAAAGATTAAACAGCTTGAACAAGAACTTGCAAATCAAACACTTCAGGTATCTAAATTTTATCAAAAAGAGCCCATTCTACAGGTTTCTAAGGAAAGTTTTGGATTGGTTTTAGGTGCTGATGTTACAACAAAGCATATATGATGGCCAGTTATCACTTTTCTGAGTGATATTATTCTCAGGCCATCACAGGTTATTTCAGCGCTCTCCTCTTATTGCTATCCCCATCGTAGCAGTCATGGATTTCAACAAAAACACAGAACAAGAACACAGCATCACTGCACGAAGTGCACAAATTAAGTAACCACACAGCCCTGACTTATAAAAAGGTGAGGATCAGGTTCATGACCATCTGAGGAACCTGAACATATATATAAATGTCTATGGGACCTGATGAGATATGTCCCAGATGATCTGGTTGACAAGCCACTCTCCATGACATCTGAAGAGTCATGACAATCAGAAGTCAACATTATTCCCATTTTTAAAAAGGGAAGAAAGGGGACCCCAGGAAATACCAATAACCTGTCAGCCTCACCTCTGTGCCTGGGAAGATCATGGAATAGATCCTCCTAGAAACTACGCTACAGCACATGGAGGACAGGGATGTGATTCAAGATGATCAGCATGGCTTCACCAAGGCCAAGCCCTGCCTGAACAAACTAGTGGCTTTCTATGATGGTGTAACCAACAGCAGTGAACATGGATGCATGGAAAATGAACAAATGTGGCCTATCTGGCCTTCTGTAAAGCCTTTTACATGGTTTCCCACAAAATCCTTCTCTCCAAATTAGAGAGATAGGGATTTGATAGGTAGACCGTTCGGTGGATAAGAAATTGGTTGGAAGGTCACATTCAGAGAATAGTGGTGAAAACCTCAATGTCCTGAAGAAGGACAAGAGTAGGCCAAGAAGGACAAGAAGGACAAGTAGTGTCCCTCAGAGGTCTATACTGTGTTATTTAATATTTTAACTGATAATACAGCAAGATCGAGTACACCCTCACCAAGTTTTGCAGTTGACACCAAGCTGAGTGGTGTAGTTGTCACACCAGAAGGATGGGATATCATCCAGAGGGACCTGGACAAGCTGGAGAAGTGGGCCTGTGCAAACCTCATGAGGTTCAACAACACCAAGTGCAAGGTCCTACACCTGGGTTACGGCAATCCCCAATTTCAATACAGGATGAGGGATGATGTGATTGAGAGCTGCCCTGCAGAGAAGGACTTGGGGGTGCTGGTAGATGAGAAGCTCGACATAAGACAGCAACGAGCACTCACAGCCCATAAGGCCAACCATATCCTGGGCTGCATCCAAAGAAGCATGGCCAGCAGGTCAAGCAAGGCCCTTCTATTCCTCCCTTGTGAGACCCCATCTGGAGTACTGTGTCCAGTTCTGGAATCCTCAACAGAAGACAGATACGGAACTGTTAGAACAGGTTCAGAGGGACGCCATGAAGTCTGGAGCACACGCCACATGACGACAGGCCAAGAGAGTTGGGGTTGTTCTGCCTGGAGAAGAGAGGGCTGCAGAGAAACCTTAAAGTGACTTTCCAGTACCTGAAGGGGGCCAAAAGAAAGCTGAGGACATAAGGAAGAAATTCTTCATGATGAGGGTGGCAAGGCACTGGAACAGGTTGCTCAGGGAAAGTGTGGATGCCCCACCCTGTAAGTGCTGAAGGCCAGGTCAGATGGGGCCTTGAACAGCCTGGTCTAGTGGGAGGTGTCCCTGTCCATGACAGTGGGGTTGAAACTGGATGATCTTTAAAGTCCCTTCCAACCCAAACCACTCTCTGATTCGATGATTCTATGATCCCTTTGTTCAGATGGGGTTGGCTGTCACAGCTACATCTACTCCCAGTCTCTTGCTCATGTCCAGCTCACTGACCTTGAGTGGACCTGGAGAGACAGCCTTGAGGCATTCAAACATTGCTCAGCAACAGACAAAATACCAGAGCTTTATCAATCCTGCCTAGCCAAAACTACAAAGCACTGCACTAAATAAGCTACAGTGAGGAAAGTTAACTACATCGCAGCCAGACCAAGTAAACTTGGTCAAAACAGACCACACCACAAAATACTTTTCGCTGGAATGACTGAGAATTATTGCAGTTCCATCCCTTGCACACTCAAAAGCCACACGACAGCAGTCCCTTCTCACATCTATGTAAACAAGACAAGCATGCAATTTTGGAAGATATAATCCTCACTTCTGAGGATTCAGAAGAAAAATGCATCTTACTTCAAAATTATGAAGTTTGTCACATGCATGCAGGCCACTTGCACCAGTCTTCTATGGCACTCAGACCAGCAGTGCAAGAGTTATCAGATTCCAAATCATCTCAAGAAACTGAGTTAATCCATGAGCCTCCCTTACATGTGTAATACATTCTACAGCAGGACTACAGAACTATTTAGGTAAAATTACGTCTATCCATTAAAAAGCAGACTCCAGCAGAAAACTTCTCCTTGAGAAGGAACAAAATAAAAGCAGGAAAACATCTTGTTGAAACCGAACAACCAAGGATCCAGAGGAGGACGATAAAGACGGTGAAAGGCCTCAAGGGCACGACTTACAGGGGCATCTGAGGTGGCTTCATTTTTTCAGCTTAAGAGAAGGTCCAGGAGTGACCTCATTGCCTTCAACAACTTCATCAAAGAGGGCAGCAAAAGACATAAGCAAAAGGAATGAAACTGCATCAGGGGAAGTTCAGATTGGACAATATGAAAATGTTCTTAGCCAAGAGGGTGGTCAAGCACTGAAACAGACTCCCTGGGGAAGCAGTCATGGCCCCAAGCCTGTCAGAGTTCAAGGATCATGTGGATGATGCTCCTAGTTTAGTTGTAGGTAGCCCTGCAAGGAGCAGGGAATTGGAGCTGATGATAGCTATGGGTCCTTTTGAGCTTGAGATATTCTATGATTCTATCGAAATATTGTATGTGGTTTAGCAACTTAGAAACAGCTACACAACAGGAGAAAGAAATGGAACAGATTTACACAACATATACACAGCTAGAGTTAAGAGAGAAATAAAAATACAAACTTTTTATTTAGATACAAATGCCACTTAACATCTAAGAAAGAAGTAATTGTTTAATTAAGGCATACATCTGCTTCCCGTAATTTCCATCTTCTGCTGTTGCTGTCAGAATAGCCTTTAAATAAACAAATAACTTGAGTGAACAGAATATGACCAGAAAAAGACTGTGCTTTTTTTATGTATATAACTTTTTCATCTTTATATTGTGCTCTTACAAGTTCTTTCTGGCATATAGGAAGATGCTGTTTTGGTTGGTGCTATAACCCCTTAAAGATTAAGGCCAGATATATTATCAAACTGATCATAATAAATGTACAGAGCTTAGGAAACAGTTACAAGAAGCAGGAGATAGCCTGCTGCAGTGGACCTTGAAGTAGGGAGATGCTTCAGATTGAAAACCTAGAACAAGCAGAGAACCATCCTGTGCAAGCACTTCATTATGTTTTGCTCCCTGGGCTGGGGCAAACAAATCATCTGACATGCAGTGTACTCATTACTGGAAGAGGGGAAGCTGAAGGACACAGACTAAACCCTCTCAGAACACTTCAGAATGAAACACTTCTGTATTGGCTGCTGCCCAGGAGCCATTCTGCATATGCCGTTGTAAAGATCAACCTCTTTATTTGTACCTCTTAAACATTCGTCTTGGTGCATTTTGGCAGCAGGAGAGAGAGAAAAGATGCTGCCCACAGTAGGTGCCCTAGTGTTCTGAAGAGGCAGGAGCACCCCGAATTGCACATGCATACCCAAAGGGCTCACACAGAGGTTACTTCTGGCAAGGGTCTATTGAATTGCCAGTGACCCTCCAGCCCCAGTTCAAGAAGTTTCCCAAATGAACTTCTGCACATGCCAAACCTGAGAACTTTTGACATGGGTATACTGCACAAGTGCTTCTTACATGCTAATAGGGGACGGAGTTCTTCTATAGATAATCTATGCCAAGAAGCACATGGGCATGCCCTCTGCCCTATGGACCATGATTCCTGAGGAAATCGCCACTGGATTTCAGTGGGGTGGTAATTTTTATATTATATTCGTCTTTGTCTATTTCTCTCTCTCTGCCTTATTCTCTCCTCAAATCTACCTCACTTTTTCCTTGATGCTTTGGGGTGAATTTGGTTGTATCCAAGTTCTTGTTATAAACTGTCAACATAGCTCAAATAAAAGATCATAACTGTATACTGCTGTTATTTTGATTGAGCTCAAAGTAAAAAGTTGTTACTTGTTCAAAGAACAGGCTGGAATTTTGAGTACACTCCTGGAGTGGCTGTCATCACTTTGGATTGCCATGTAAATATACAAAAGAAACCTGTAATCCCCCCAAATCCTGCTGAGCAGGTCAGCTGGGGCCAGGTCATAACAGCTGTATATGCAACTGTGCACAGCTACAACACATATAAGTGATGCTAAGAAACACTGTAGACACATACAGCCGACCTGTAAGCTACAGCAAGTATTTCCATATTTTCTATTGCACTTTAAAGAAAAGCAGTGTTTCATGACCTTTCAGCCAAAAAAACCCTTTATCTGCAATTATGCACTGGCATTCAGGTATTATGCAAAGTCTATTTAAATGCTGTATTTTCTTCAAGTGTATCGAAAACTGCAAGGAATCCTTCATTCATGCACCTTAAGAACATTTTCATAAGGTATCTCTTTAATAAGCATCAACACAAGTTTTATTGCAGTGAAGTGGTCCCAACTTCTACACCTCGAATTACACTGCATGCCTGCTCTCAGATAAGTAAAGGTTGTATTTATTCACCAACAAATACATGCGCAGGCAGGTCAGACTGATGATGACTGCAGAACATAATTTCAAGGAGCTTGGTTCCCTTCCATGATTGTGACCAGCTTATTCAGTTGTGTAACTTCAGATTTGCTCACTGCTCATCAGGTTATAGAATCCTGATGAGCTTTCCACATGTCTGTCAGCAGGCAGTCTATGATATGCAAGAGCTTACAGCGTCAAAGAAAAGGCAGAGAAAGAAAGTAAGACAAGAAGTGAACTAGAATTATTCTACAGGCAGGGTACAGAGGCATAAGCAGAGTAAGAATCCAAATTGAAAACCAAGGACAAACGGGCTCTTTGGATCCCCAGACCAGTCTTGTGTCTTTATCAACAGAGAATGAATGCTCATTTGTGCCCAGAAGCCTATTTGAGTTATTAACTCTAAGGTCTCAAAAGACAGGAAATGTAGATACTTTCTTCCAGCGCTTCCACCAGCTTTGTTGCTATTCTCTGGACATATTCAAGGGCCTGGATATCCGTCCTAAATCGTGGAGCCCAGAACTACATGCAGTATTCAAGCAGACACCAACACTGAACAGAGCAAGTTAATCACTTTTCTTAACCAGGTGGTTACAGTGTTGGATGCATTGCAGGATGTGGTTTGCCCTCCTGGCTGCCAGGTCATGCTGCTGACTCATATTGATCTCTCAATCAGCAGCCCCAGATCCCATTCTGCAGGGCTGCTCTCCAGCCCTTCCTCTTCCAATTTAGACTTGTGTCTGCAGTCATTCTGACCTAGGTGCAGGATACAGCATTTGGACTTGTTAAATGTCATGCCATTAATAATAATTAAAAAAAAAGAATAAAATCACAAAACCCAAAAGCAGCAACAACAAAAAAAGAGTTAGGCCTATAATATCCCCAAGCTTTCTCTCAGTAAGAGACTGACCAGTTACACTTGTTTACTTAACAAATGAGAGTAGCAACCTGATTCTCCCAGTCTGTGTATTCAAACTGCACCTCAACAGAATTGAAAGCTGGCACCAACAGCTAGCCTACTTACACACCCTCTTTTCTGCAGGCTCCAAGAATACCATTCTGATATAAATCAGTTTCTAAGATCCTTACAACAATCAGAAGCTATTTTCTCTATTTAGCAAAGCTAACATACTTCTGGCAGGTCATGGTGCCACCACCTTTCTAGACTGAAAGGAAGAAAATTCTGCTCCACTGATGGAAAATTACCTGTCTGCTGAAGCAATGTGTGAATTTCATTGTGAAGACATACCACACAGTGAGTCTGCACTTTACTGCACGCTGTAAATTCAAAATAATGCTTGAAGAAAACAAACACATGGAATGAATGCACACCACTCATTAACAGTTCGAGCTGGGAGGCAAGGCAAAGTGACATGCACTTATGTTGGGAAAATTACTGATATGAGCAAGCCTAACCTGCAACAGCCTCACAGGGCTCCTCTGCATGCCCAGACTCTTGGAACACTCCGGTCTCAGAACTAATCAGCTAGTGCTTTACTAGATAGTGGTAGAAAGATGTTTCCATTTATTTTACATAAAAGAAAAGACCAGTATCTGGCATGCCCTCCAGTCTCCTTAAACAACTGTGTGCCAACTTTTTACTGTTATGTATATAAATAGCAAGTTTGCAGATGACACTAAACTGGATGGAAGTGTGGATCTGCTGGAGGGAGAGGCTCTACAAAAGGATCTAAACAGGCTGCACCGCTGGGCTGAGTCCAATGGCATGAGGTTTAACACGGCCAAATGCCGAGTCCTGCACGTGGGGCACAACAACCCT